>CM053790.1:635834562-635892062 GCA_028749045.1 Cupressus sempervirens | reverse complement strand
GGTTATCTAGGATAGTATGGGGAAACTATTGCTGGCCTATGTGGGAAATTGTGGAGGGGAATAAAATAACGAAGCAGAAGCCTTGGCCCTTCTATGGGGTATGAGGATAGAAAAAGAAAAAAGAATTAATAGGTTAAGTTTTTGTGGGAGATTCATTTTTAATTATCAAATATGTTAAGGGAGATGGAAGTAGTAGCTAGAAGATTAAGTTGTACATTCAAGAAATTTGCACCTTGATAGATGGGCTTCATGAGGTCCACATGAGCTACATTTATTAGGAAGGTAATGTTGTGGTATATGACTTGACTAAACTTGATCATAGCTTTGAGGGTGACATCATCCAAACCTTACTATCCATCCAATGTCTAGTGGATAGCTAATGACTTTATTGTAGTGCATTATGAAGAGCTACAATTGGTGGAAAATTGTCATTGAGTTTGGAGGGTGGGTCACTTTTTGGGTTGAATGTTGTAAATTTTTTAATGATAGAAAATATATTGAGATTATTTCACTTTGGGGCATTCTCATCACAAATATCGATTATGATGGCAAGAGGTTGATCTACGAGGACCATGTCAAACAATTATAGCCACTGAGGATGAGTGTATTCAAAGACAATAATGGAAATTCTCTTATGTATCACTCTATGGGAAGGAGTAATAGCTAGCACTTCTTAACCACGATGGGAAATGTACCATTCATATATGCAAAGATGAGATGGAAGTAGGAAAATGTGATACCTTCTGATCATAATATGGGAATCAATTATTTCAAAGAGGTCATTTTTTGTGATATAATATTAAATTGATTTTCTCTCAATCTTGGTCCTCTAACAAGGGAATATTAGTACAAAATAATGGTTTAGTGATTCAGCTGGATGAAATTGAAGCCTGCATCAAAGATAGTGAGGTAATGTGGGTCTATTTGCAACAAAGTAGGATTTCACCATTCATGGAGTGTATTGAAAGATATGATGAGCATGTTTCCATGCAATTTTTGAATTCCTAGGATAACATAAAGGTGACCATTAACGGGGTTGACTTTTAAATGATAGAGGAGCTCATTGCAAAGGTGGGTGGCTTGTCTCTCAAAGGCAAGAGTTGCTAAAAGAAGCCCAAATTTTTAAACAAAATGAGTTTGTGGAAATTTTTATACCCTAAGGAGGAAGCCCTATGCATGTGAGGTGACTTCTCTAGAGAGAACCTACCTAAGCTGTGGGACATTTTGTGCTATGCCATCATGCACTACATTACATTTGAATGCCACTTCCAAGTATTGTATTATTACTACTTTCCCATCTTAAATGACTTTACGAACCAACCCTTAATCTCTCTTGAAACTTATTTTACATCTGATAGAGAATAGTGTATTTAATGTATTACAAAAAAGGGAAGAATGGAAATCCATGTCTTACAAAAGAGGGAAGAATGGAAATCCTTTTATACCCTACATTAGTCCTTCATGTTCAAATTCTAAAAATTCTAACTTTCCCTCGACCCGCCTCTTTTAGTTAATCACCTAGCCATGGTGACTCCCCAAGACTCTATTGTGTTGTGATTTGGAGTCTAAGTAGACTTGGAGGCTTATTCAGCATAGTATTCTCCCCATATTATTTCTATGTAGGTTTACGGGTAGTGCCCCTATGCGGTCCTGGGGCTATTCTTTTTCTATTATTCAAGCCCTAATTTTGTACGAAGAAAAAAACTTGAATAAAAAGGCTTAGGGTTAGGGATTTTCATAATGTGTGATGTAAAAATTGGTTCTTGTAGCAATATTGAGTTGCAAGAGATTACAAATTGTAATCAAGTTTTAATCACTAGATAATAATAATATTGGACTTGTTGTTGGTAGATGTAGCCTAAGGATTTAGTGAACAATGTTAACTCTTGGTGTCTTATGTTCTATTACATAAAATCTATTATTTTATGATATTGGTTCTATTTACATGTAACTATAATTTCTATATGAGGTTAATCCTAAAAAGTGGTATCAAAGCCGCATGGTTGTCATTATTTTTTTTGGCCAAACCATCTGGTGATCCTTTGTAGGAAGGTCTCATGGTTGAGTGGGTGTCACATGGTTGAGTAGGAGCATTGGAAGACAAGGGTAAGACAAAGGTGGAGAAGTTTAATGGGTAGAACTTTCAATTATGGAAGATGCAAATGGATGATTATCTTTATTAGAAGGACTTATAGAAGTCCTTAGAAGGAAAGCCCTTGAGAAATAGGGAACTATGATTTATGAGGACTGGGAGATTTTAGATAGAAAGGAACTTGGAAGCATTTGATTATGCTTGGCACCATCAATGACTTTTAATATTACAAAATCAAAGATGAGGGAAGAGTTGATGCAAATCCTAGTGAAACCATATGAAATGCCCTCTGCTTCAAATAAGGTATTTGTTGTGAAGCATTTATTTAATATGAAGATGACAAAAGGTGGATCTATTGCAGAACATTTAAATGAGTTTAATATTGTGAGTAGTTAGTTATCTTCTGTGGGTATTAATTTTGATGAAAAAATTAAGGCTCTCTTGATTTTGTTTTCTTTTCCTGAAAGTTGGAGTGGCTTGGTAATGGTTCAAAGTAATTTTCATTCTAGATCTAATACTCTACAATTTGATGGTGTGATCGGTGTTATTTTGAGTGAGGAAAATTTTAGGAAAACCTCAGTTGGATCTATGTCAAGAAGTGTTTTGAATGTATGGGAAATCAAGATGAAAGTCAAAGGGGATGAGGTCTCAATCCAGAGGACCAAGAGATTGTAGGTACTATGGTAAACCCTATCATAAGAAGAAAGATTGTTGGAATACAAAGAATAATGAAGGAGATAAATTAGAAGGGAACAAGGAGGAAAATATGGTAAGTAATAAATCTTAAGCAGATTCTTTACTTCTTTCTTCAAAAAGTATTGATGATTCAAGGGTTTTAGATTATGGTGCTGAATTTCATGCTATGCCTCATAAAGGCTATTTTATTGATTATGTCCAAGGGGATTTTGGGCCTTTTTATTTGGGGGATAATGAACCTTTTTAGATTTTTGGAAAAGGAAAAGTTAAGATTAAGTTGTAGAATGGGAATCATTGGCTACTACATAAGGTAAGACATGTTCCAAGACTAAGTAGCAATTTAATTTTATAATGGAAACTTGGTGATGAGGGTTGTGTAGTTAATTTTAATGACAAAAATTGGAAGGTTTTGAAAGGTTCCATTGTAGTAGCAAAAGGTTTGAAAGTAGTCACCTTATATCTTTGTACAAGTCATATTGTTCCTTCGACATTGATTGTTTCAAAGAAAAATCAATGTTTGGGAATAGTTGCTATAGTTGAGTAGGGAGAAAAAATAAATACTATAGATTCTAATATAACACTATGGCACCACAGACTTGGGCGCCTAAGTGGGAAAGGTATGAAAGTACTTCATTCAAAGAAATTTTTACTAGGCCTAGAATGTGTTAGTATGGATTTCTATGAAAGCTATGTGTATGGAAAATAAAAGAGAGTGGGTTTTGTAAAGACTAAGAAGGAAAATAAAAGTGAGAAGTTAGGACTTGTGCATATAGATGTATGGGGACCAACTCAAGTATCTTCTCTTGGTGACCTAAAGGATGGAACTTTTTGGTGAGAGATCAAAATTGTGTACAAATTTGAGCATTAAGTTTTTGGATAGAAGCATAAGAAAGGAATGAACCAGATCCAAAGATGACATGAAGACCAATGAAGGTATTAATCTTCTTATGAAGAATGAACAAGAAGTAATGGAAAAAATTTCTTGTTGGACATGTAATGCATTTTCATGTACATGGCTTCGGAGAGTAAGGAAAATTAGAAAGAGTTCACTTTCTAATGAAGATGAATTTAAAGTATGGAAAGATTCTTGAATGATTATGATGATAAGAGTGATTTGAAAATAAAAGTATTAGAAGAGATAGCTTTGGTAACTATTGTTGATCCAAAGGCTAACCATGAAAATGTAGAATTTATCAAAGGAAATGATTTGTAGAATGGGAATTAGATTGATGAGCATAGATCTAATCCTAGAGGAGTTAAGAAAGAGTTAATTTGATAACTCTTGAGAAAAATGGAATTGCAGAGAGAAGAAGTAGGTCATTAACAGAAGTAGCAAGAGCTATGTTAGTTGAGAATTATTTATCCAAGATGTTTTGGATAGAATCTATGAATATTTTAGTCTACACTATGAACAAAGTGCAAGTCAGGAAAGTCATGAATAGAACCCCTTATGAAATATGGTTTCATCACTCACCTAAAGTTAAGTATTTCAAATTTTTTTGTAGTAAATGTTATATCAAAAGAGATGATGATATTGGTAAGTTTGATGCTAGAAGTGATAATCATAAATTTCTTGGTGTTTAATTGAAAAGAAAGGTCTATATATCTTATAATATGAGAACTAAGACTATTATGGAAACTGCAAATGTAAGAGTTGATGAGAAATTTAGGGTACAAGAAAGAATAGTTGACTATAATTTAGATGATGAGAAATTTTTTACTAAACTAAGGAATGATGAAGTATTCTTTGAAACTAACAATGATTTGTAGAATGAAGGAGAGTTGAGGCAAGAACAAAGCTTGGAATATTCAATAGGGTAAAGCGTTGAGATAATAACTCCTACTTTGGCTAAGAATATGACATAGAATCAACCACCCAAATAGATGATTGGAAGAAGAGATAAAGGTGTGATGACAAGAAGTAGAATAAATTAAGAACTATGTTTCATATCTCAAATTGAATAAAAGAATGCAGATGAAGCATTTAAAAATGACTATTGGAAGCAAGCTATGAAAGAAGAATTTGATCAGATAGTAAAGAATGAGCCATGGGAATTGATCCCTAGACCAAAAGATAAGAATGTGATAGGAACAAAATGGGTATTCAGGAACAAGATGAATGAACAAGTTGAACTTGTAAGGAACAAAGCCAGATTACCCATATTTGTTGATGATATCAGATTTGGAGGCAATGATGATGAAAGTGAAAAGTTTGTAAAATAAATGAAGAAGGAATTTGAAATGAGCATGATAAGAGATGAAATATTTTCTAGGATTATAGATTATACAAGATAAAGAAGGAATTTTTATTTCTCAGACTATGTATTTGAAAGTTCTAATGAAATGGTTTGGTTTGGAAACATGTAAACCCACTGGAACACGTATGGTAACTAGACACAAGTTATCTACAAAAGATGAGACACTTACTATTGAGGAGAAGAAGTACAAATCTATGATCAAAGGATTGCAATATCTAACTCACATAAGGCCGAATATAGAAAATGTAGCTAGAATTGTTGCAAGATTTCAAGCTAACCCCAAACAAGCACATTATGTAGAAGTCAAAAGGATATTTAGATACCCAAAAGGAACACCATAGTTTGGATTGTTGTATGATAGATCTAATGATTTCACTTTATATGCTTATACTGATGCTAATTGGGAAGGCAATATGGATGACATAAAGAGCATCTATGGTGGAGCCTTCTTTCTTGGAGGAAGATTCCTTTCTAGCTAAGCAAGAAGTAGGGTTATACCTCATGAAATATAGTAGAAGTAGAATATGTTACAGCAAAAAACAATTATAATCAATTTATCTAGATGAAGAAGATGATGAAGGACATAAGGATATAATTTAGTGAACCTATTGTCATACATTTTGACAACACAAGCATAGTAAATATGTCAAAGAATCTAGTGTTGCATTCTAAGACAAAGCACATTTATATTAAGTATCACATGTTGAGAGAAAAATTTTCCAAAAAGGAAATTAGATTAGAATATGTAAGCACCAAAGAGTAGATTGCAGATATTTTCACTAAGCCTCCTCACAAAGAGACTTTTGAGTATTTGCAAGGTATGCTAGGGAATATGCCCTTTCCTACATTAGAATAGATGATGTAGGAGTGTGTTAGTCCAGTGTAACAGAGCACTATTATTTTTTTAGACTAAATATAGATGCTTCCTACATGAGGGAATATCTAGGATGGATGGAGTCATCTAGGACTCTTGTTGGATGTTTTTTTAACAATGTCTTTGGACACTTGAACAAGTCAGAGACAGTTGTTGCAAAGATTGATGGTTGTTGAAACCTTTGACATTGATGTCAATGGGCAGAAGTAAATCATGAAAAATAGTTGGGAAGAAGTATAGTGTGAGAAGTACAAATAATAGTTTGGGAGAAGAAAAATAGTTTAAGCATGGAATCAATGGGGTAGAATAATTGATGGAGAGCATTTGAAAATAAAGATTAAGAATCTTTTGTAGCTGGTATTTTTGGAACTAGATGTTTTTCATCTATGTTACCATCAATGCCAAAGGGGGAGATTGCTCAAAGTGTGAATGGTGATGATATTCCTATGGGGAGTATTGTAGAAACATGATTAGATCATTATCTTGATGATATGTTATATTCATGATTGTGTTCGTCATTAATGTCAACATAGCAATTTTCTGTGGTATCTAACATAAGAACAATGGAAAGATCAAATTGCTATTGATAAACACTTGAGAATTTCCACTAAGAAAGGTTAAAGGGAGATACTACTAAGTGTGTAGTATATGTAGCTAAATTTGGAAGCATAATATATTAAGTCTAGAAGAAGTTATGTAACCTTTGGTGAAAATTGTTCTGAGATAGAGTTTATAGAGGCATGTTCTCGTAAACTTGTTTTATCTCTTAGCAAACTTATTATTCTAGGAAGTTGAAGTTAAAGATGTAAAGAAGACATTCTAGAGATGACGTAGCTAAGCCTACTCATCACAGTGTTAAATGTATGGAAAGTTATTCAAGATACAAAGTGAAAGATTAATGTTATTTCTATGTTCAATGTCTTCCTAATGTGGTCCTATAATAATTGATTGAGAAGATAGTCGACTCAAGGACTTCTTGCATGAATTTGGTATAAAAGAAGGACATTTTCCTTTATCATTTATTAAAGTATGTGAATGATTGTAAGAAACACAAAGAGAAAAATGTAAAGATAAGGATAGTAGAGTGAAGGTGATGGAAACTTTGTTGCCAAGGTTTTATTGTTTGATCCAAAAAGTCTGATACTTGGATCTAATGTTCATGACTTGGTCTACAAGGTGTGACAGTGATTGGTCTAATTGATAGGATATAGGAAAGAAGTTAAAGAATAGTATAGACAATTATTGTGAAAGGAATTGTTGAGATATTAGTTGGACAGTGAGTTTAATGGTGTTGCTCGAGAAGCTATTTGGACAGTGGGTCCTTCTACCTTCTAGAACTCCTAACAGAGTTGGCACAACTTTTAATAGGGTTGAAATGTTCTAAGATGGATTCAAAGTCTTCTAAAATGGACTCATATGTACTAAATGTTGTAATAGGCTCCTAACAGGGTCCATTCTCTAACATGGAATATTTATGTTGGTACATCATCTTATGGGCATCACGCCCACTAAGGTTTTCCCTCTAATCAAGGGTATCCCTAGTTAACATATCTAGTGTAATTATATATGTGCATCTTTCTATGGTTTCTATTTACTTTAGTTCAATGGTCAAGATTATACAAGGTGGGTAAATATTTTAATTATTGGATAACTAAGTCACCTCCCCCCCAGCCCAGTTATCTTGGTGGACTATTGTTTCTAACAACTATTATACTATGTGTAGAATATAGGGTGTTCAATAAGGTCACATCAAGAACCAATACCCACTTCCCAAAATTGATGATTTGTTTAATCAAATAAGAGGTGTTATTATATTCTCAAAAATTGACTTAAGGTTAGGATACCATCAAATTTTCATCATAAATCAAGATTGCATTTAGAACCAGATATGGACATTGTGAATTTATCATACCACCATTCGAGCTAACCAATGCTCTAGAAACCTTCATGAACCTAGTGAATGGCATTTTTCAAGATAGTTTGGATAAGTTTGTATTGGCCTTTATAGATGACATTTTGATCTACTCACAAAATAGAAGAGAACATCAAACACATTTAGAGATGGTTATATGGAGCTTAAAAGAACATAAACTATACATGAAGTTATTGAAGTTTTTTTTTTTATATCAAAAGAAAATTTAGTATCTAGACACATTATATTAGTTCAAAGGATAGACATAGAACTTACAAAGATTGAAGTAATCAAGAAATAATCTATTCCTAGCAATGTGATTGAGGTCAAGAGTTCCATTGGTCTAGTAGGATTCTATTGAACATATTTTAGAGAATTTTTTAAGATACCTTACCCTATCACCTCACTTAGGAGAAAACAGAGGAAATTCATTTGGATTGAAAAATATTAGAAACCTTTGAATACCTAAAGGATAAGTTAACCACTGCAGCAATACTTAGAGTACTAGACACCCAAAAGGAATTTTTCTATATAACTAATGCATCTGGGCAGGGATTAGGAGATGTATTGATCCAAGAGGACCAAGTTTTTGCATATGACTTAAGGAAGCTAAAAAATTATCAACAAAATTATCCCCAACATGATTTAGAATTAGCCACCATTGTGCATGCCCTCCAAATCTGGAGTCATTACTTGATAGAGAATCCTTTTAAATTTGGACCAAATCACCATGACATGAAGTGTATTTTCACCCAACTCAACCTTAATGCCAAACAAAGGAGAATGAGGTGGAAGATGTTTTATGTCAGAGAAGGCATATCTCCATTATGGCCATCATAAATATTAGATTAAAGGATCAAGTATTACAACATTTACAACAATATGACTTCTATAGAGATTAGTCATTCACTTCCTAGATACCAACAGGATTGTAGTTAAAAATATTTTAGAATAGAAGATGATGGGCTATTAATATATGGAGGCAGGGTGTACATACCCAAAGTACCAAAAATTTAGAGAATAATTTTTGAAGAATTCCACTTAAATCCCTATTTTGAACACTCTCAAGTGTCCAAGATAATGGAAAATATAAAACTCTTGTATTTTTGGAAGGCGATGAAAAGAGAAATAACAAAATATGTTGTGAGGTGTTTAGAGTGTCAAAGAGTCAAGGTAGAGCATCTCTACCCCACTGACCTCCTACACCTAAATGAGGTACAAGAATGGAAATGGGTGGTAATCACCATGGATTTTGTAGAAGGGCTACCCATGACTCAAAGAAAATACAACATGATTCTAGTAGTAGAAATATTAAGTAAAGTAGCCCACTTCATTCTTGATAATTTGACCAATGGAGCACCATAAATTGCACACAAGTTCATGCAAGAAATTTCCAAACTTTATGGAATTCTAGAAAAGATTAGTCATAACAAGGATGTCAGGATAACATCTAGATTTTGGCAAAAATTATTCTTGGCCTTGGGAAGTAAACTATGTTTTAGTTCTACTTATCATTTGGAGACCAACACATGAATATAGAGAGTAAACAATGTTTTGGAAGACCTTCTAGGATTCTATTGTATGGATCAATAGTAGTAGTGGGAGATGTATCTACCTATGGTGGAATTGGATTATAATAACTCTAACCAGTGCACTATTAAGATGGCACCCTTTGAAGCTCTATCTAGTCATAAATGTAGAACCCCTATAAGCTAGAACTATGTTAAGGATAAAATAGTCATTGGGTAAGAAATGCTAAAGTACATGGAAGAAAGAGTGACTCAAATCTGTTAGAGACATAAAGATGCAAATGATATACATGAAATTTATATAGATGCAAAAATAGTACTTGAAGAATTCTTAGTGGGAGAAAAGGTATTATTAAAATTAAAACCCCAAAAAGAGTACCATTAAGTTCATAAAGAATGCCAAATTGGCTTGAAGATATGTGGGACACTTTGAGGTGTTGGAAGTTGTGAACCTAGTTGCCTATAGATTTTTAGTACCTCCAACCCTTGTTAGGATCCATGACATCTTACATGCATCTTATCTTGAGAAATATATCAGTCACCATAAACATATAATATACTGGAACATATTGTAGGTATGAGACCCAAGGGTGGTGGAAATAGAACTACCCAAAACACTTGAGGTGTGTAAGCTCTAGGTACAAAATTAAGACATAAAGCAATGCCAGGTCCAATATGACCAATATGCTAAAGAGAATGCTACTTGGGAAGACTCCAATGAGATTTTCCAAACAATTTCCTATCTTTTTGTTAGAATATATAGTCCACTAATGTGATTAAGAGTGGGGGGGGATTTGAATAAGTTATATAACTATAAACATCAATACCAAATTTAATAAATCTTAACCATATGAGTGATGTAAACTAAAACCACAACAAGATTCTCATACTTATTATAATTAAGGAAACCATATTTCCTTTATAACATATCTTCATAATAATTCCTTGAGTCAGTGTTAAGGGTTTCCCAATTAATTAAAATAAGATACGTAACTAATTACAATTACAATAGCACTATTGGCTCATAGTTTATATATAGAACTTTGCATATGCAACTCTAGGTCTTGCACACTCACTAACATCACCACCTGATTTTCCTCTATCACTTCTTGATTGTACCTCTCTTTTTATTGCATCTTAGATGTAATCTACCAAATAAACATTAGGATCTACTTTCCCAATACTTTGTCTCTGAACTGCTCTCTATAAATTAGGTACAAATTTCATACATCTCATAGTTCATCCTCTTAATGACATCATTAGGACACTCTTAGGAACATGTCCTTAACTACACATCACTTAACCATTACTTTGTTACTGTACATAAGATTTTTGATTCCTATTCTTCCAGTCTCTAACAAAAACACTCCTATGTTGATGTCAATGACAAACACATTCATGAATGGAACATATCAATATCCCCCAATACTTAGGATACTACCCCAATGTAGTATCATTAATATTCATGCTAACAATTTTCCCCATTGGTATTGAATGAAACATAGATTGAAAACTATCTAAGTTCCAAGAATACCAAGTAAAATTTTGATGTTGCTATTTTTATCAACTCAAATCCTCTTTATCAATCAATTCTAGCATCTTTTTGCTTCCTTTCATAATTCTTTCTAAATCTCTCTAAAGAGATATCTCTACCCCATTGCTTGGGTGTTCTTCTCATACATATTCTCCCCATACCTCAAGAGATGTTTTTCATGCCTATCTCTTTCCCGTTGACATCAATGTCAAAGGTGTTAATCACAATGCCAATTATTAATCAGTTGCTCAAGATATTAACTAGCTTGAGTATCAAAAGACACTATTCAATACTATATAAAAAATACCAAGAGTCCTCCATGACTCAGTTTATACTAGATACTCCCCTAATTAGGAAGCACCAACATTTAGTCCAGTCAAATAGTAGTGCTTAGTATGACTAGACTGTTGCACTCTCTGGATCACCTACTCAAAAGTAGGTAGGGGCATAACCCCAAGCATACCTCTTAAGTACTCAAATGAATTATTAGGAAAAGGCTTTGTAAATATATTTTCAATATGATCTTTGGTACATACATACTCTAGACTAATCTCCTTTTCTAATGCTTTCTCTCTTAGCACGTGATACTGAATTGATATATGTTTAGTCTTCAAATGAAATATAAGATTCTTAGACATACTCACTGTACTTGTGTTATCATAGTAAATGATAATAGGTTATTCAATCTAAATTTTGATATCCTTCAACATTTGCTTCTTCCACATAACTTGATTACAATTATTTGCTACTACAACATACTCTACATCAGCAATACTTTGTGAAATATAATTGTGCTTCTTTCTTAACCAAGAAGCCAATCCTCCTCCAAGAAAGAATCCTCCACCACTGGTGCTCTTTCTTTCATCCATATTGCCTATCCAATCAACATCAATATACGTGCAAAGTGTGAAATCATTTGATTTGTCATACCAATTTCCATAATTAGATATCTCTTTAAGATATCTAAATATTCTCTTTACTATTGCAAAATGATATTCTTTAGGACCATCTTGAAATCTAGCTACTATCCAAACTACATTTTCTATATCTAGTTTTGTGTGAGTCAGATACTACAAACCTCAAATCTCTGATCTATACTTCTTCTATTCTACTATAGGTGTCTCATCTTTGCTAGATAACTTACAACTAGTTATCATGGGTGTACCAATAAGTTTGCAAATTTCCATAAGAAACTTTTTTAGTAAGTCCTCTAGGTACTTTTTTTGTGAGATGAATATATCATCATTATTTTGTGCAATCTACAATCCTAGGAGAAACTTTATTTCTCATATCATGCTCATTTCAAACTCATTCTTCATATCTTTAGAAAATTTGTCACTAGCTTCATCATTGCCTCCAAAAATGATGTCATCAACAAAAATCATAAAATACCTTTCACCATGGAATACTCTTGTTCTAGCAGGACCACTTAGATATGTGTTAACAATCTCCAACTTCTCTGTGGTAGTAAACTTCTTGCTAGGGAATGATACTTTCTTCTATTTAACCAAAACACATTCCTTGCATACTACAGTAGTGGGCTTAACAATCTTAGGCAGATCTCTTACTGCAAATGTACTACTAACCTTCACAATATTATCAAAGTTTATGTGAAAGAATCTTCTATGCCATAACCAACTATTATCAACTTTTTCTATCGAACATGTCATGTTAGTAGGATTGAACTAAAATACATTAACTTTGGATCTAGTGCTACTTCCAATCATCTTACCATCTATGTCTCTGATAGTGTAGGTCTTTTTAGTAAACTATAATTGGTAACCCTTATCCACCAATTGTTTGACACTCAACAAGTTTTGCATAAATCCATTAAAAAAATAGACATCATCAATGTTAGTTTTACCATCAAGAGTAATGTATCCAATTCCTATTATATGATAAGCTAGGGGTGACCGCAAGAAGTTGGGTCACAATTCCGCAGAAGTCAGATCCGCGGAATTGTACTTCTCAGAAATGGGTACCCAATTTTAAAAAAATCGGGTACCTGTTTCTAAAATTAGGCTTCGGGCACTGGACCCAAATTTTAAAAATCAGGTGCCCGAGCCACTTACCTATTGGGCACTGGCCTTTTTAAGAATCGGGTACTCGATTTGTAAAAATTTTATAAACCTCTTTTTTGGTGTTTTAGAGGTCATTTTCATGACCTCAAAAATGGGAGCCCGCTTAGAGACGCAAACAGGAGCCCATTTCTTAGCCCTACTGACTACCCCCTTCCTGCTAGTTTTCGATACACAAGGATTTTAATATGTTTTATACTATTTTACTTTATTTTTTAAAATTTTCAATTTAATATGTATGTTAATTTATTATTTTTTCACTTTTCATATGTACGTAAAATTGTAAATTTACATTGTTAATGAACTTAAATGTTAAAAATTTTTGTATTTGTTAATTAAAATATAGTTTCATAAATGTTTATTTAAAAAATTATTATTTTAGATGTTTTGAAATGTATTTAATTTATGTATTTATTACAATGTTGAATGACAAGATTAGATGTAAATTTATTGTTTAAACATGTAATTTTACAAATAAATATAACCTCGACCTAAAACCATATAACCTCGACCTTGTTTAAACTATTTAACCTTGACCTTGTTTTAACTATTTAACCTTGACCTAAAACCATATAACCTCGACCTTGTTTTAACTATAACTTTGACTTAAATTTATTGTTTAAACTATAATCCCAACCTAACCATATAAATAAAACCCTAAACATATTATAAAATACTTAATCACATAATAGCCGGCCAAGGGATCCAAACAAAAAACTTATAGTATTTAAAATGATTTTACTTAAATTGTATTGTACTTTGTTTCATGGATCGAAAATGGATGATGTAAACTATTTTATAAATGTATATTCTTTCAGCCTTTCATACCCTGTGACATGTACAGTGGATGATTGTGCATTCTGAATTAATTTGCCAAGTGGCATTCGGAACAAATGTATATAAATTATTTAAATGGATTGAATAGAAGTAGTTAATATGAACTTTCATGTGGACACGTTATTTATTTTACTTTTAGTAGTTTATAATTATTTAAAAATGAAATGTAAATGTGCTCATTAAGGAATGCAATCTCTTATGTTTTTTATAAATGTAAATTATTGTGTGTATGTTAATGCTTGCTTGGCAAAACTTTTGATTAGTTCTTTGGATCTCTTGGCTGGGCGTCATTTAGGATTAAAGTTCTATAATGTCAATTTGTATTGAATTTAACTCTAATCATAACCCTTACTATCATCTTAACCTAAGTAATCTTAATTTTCTAAAACCTACACCAGGTAATATATAAATAATTAAATAACTTTCCTATCTTACCTTGAGTACTAATTTTATAAATGTCAAACCCTAAGATTGAAAGGTGACCCTGGCCCTTAACTAATTAATATTATACTTATAAACCAAATTGAATTAAACCATGATCATAAACCTAATTATATATCCCAACTTAAGATTAGAAACCTTGAATTTAACCTTAAAAATCCTTTCCCCAACCATTAACCAAATTGAACCATTACCCTAGAAGATTGAACCAACTTAATTCAATTTATTAACTCTTTTCCTAATTGAAACCTAAGCATGTAAACCTAATCAAACAGTACAAACCAAATTGAACCCTAATCCTAAAACTAATTAAACATTGATATCAAGGTCGCAAAATGATACATCATAAAAAAATTAGAAGAGACTTGAACGAATCAGGCATCTAATTAAGTAACCCTCCCTGACCATCAAGAGGTGGAGGTGTCCACATCAGTGTGAGTACGAGCCCGAACTAGACCCTTAGATGGGTAGACTAAATGTTTATTACCTTTGCAGAATGGAAGGCCACATAACAAAATATTGCCTTATTCTATAAAATGAAATACCCATCCCCTAGTGATATATATAGTAAGATCTTTTTCCTAATTTTACTATCAATCTTTTTGGTTAGAAGACAATGATAGTTCAAAATGATTTAGAAGATAGGGATAAAATGAGAACCATCATTCCTAGAATGAAGATGGATTATTCCAAGTGATAAACCCATTTCTATCATAAATCAACTCCTCCATCCAAAAAATTAGTAATGAGAAATCCCTAAGTCAAGTAATCAATGGAGGGATCATAAAATTGATCAAGTGATCAATAGAGGGCTCATAAAATCCCTAGGTCAAGTAATCAATTGATCCCCGAGGGGAGATAAAAATCTCATTAAAAATTAGAGACAGGACACTCCTAAATGCATATCATACAAAATAATTATTGCCAAGGTCTTAGCCTCTAGACTAGAAGATATGCTACCCAAGATCATTAACCCCACACAAAAGTGTTTTGTTAAGGATATTTATGCATATTGGAGAACTTAATAACCTATTGGAAGACTTTGGATTGAGAAACATTTCTAGGATAGAGTGTAGGCATGCTCAAGTAATTGATTATGAAAATGTCTACAAAAAGGTGGAATGGAGTTTCACTATGATGATGTTGCAAGCCCTCCATCCAATATTAAATGTCAAATGGTGTCCTCTCTTATGATTGGTGTGAAGGTTTTAGTAAAGAAATTAATGGGGTTAGATCATAATTTTTAGGACTCTCTAGATCAATTATGAAAGGGTGTCCTCTTGCATCCTCTTTATTTTTTATTGTTGAACATTGACTCATTACATTATCTCCTTAGAGATAACCAGTTGTCTCTAAAAGTTAGAGGATCTACTCTCCAAATAATTAATAAGTATCTAATGTACATAGTTTTTTGATAATATATTTTTATACTTTTTAAGCTAGAAGAGTGCAACACGAGTCATTTAATGATCAAATTGGACCTCTTTTCTTTGTATCTGGTAATAAGACTTATGCCTCTACATCTATCTTATTGGGGCTAAATATTGAGTCCCCTACCTTGTGTAGTAAATATTGTATTGGATGGAGACTTCATAATTAAGTGGTTAGGTACCTAGGGATTCCATCTCTAGTAAACCCTAACATATAAATGAAATGTGTCTTTATATCAACAAGAAAATCTTTGGAAAACTCAACAACTAGAACTCTAGTTATCTCACTTTGGTTGGTAGAATTCAAGTATGTTAAAAGATTCTCTCCTTGAATATTGGGTGTAAGTTTTTCTTCTTCCTGCTCATTTTATTTAAATCAATTTGGTCTTCCATATAAATCTATTAGGACCATTTCGTGGATAGCCAAGGGATTACTTTGGCAATAAAATGGCTAGCCAAAGCTTCATAAGGTAATGAATTATGGATTATGATTAGAATTAGGATTATTATACATGGTTAGGGATAGGGTTCACATGTAAATTAGTTCATTACCTGACATGATCTACACTTATAGTTTGCAAGAAGGTTTTCAACTTGGTGCCATACTCTATTTTTGAGATCTTTTGAAATTGCTTTTGTAAGAGATGTTTATCTCAATACCTGTATATGTACATAATATGATGGTGCGTCCCCATACATATATACTCAATATACTTTACACATTATATGGAACTTCTTATATTTTCACCTTTACATCTTTTCCCCCTTTCTAATGTAAATGCCAAAGGTGAATTTTACATGGTTATTCCAAAATGTGACAAGAAGTTAGAACATACCTTTAGAATTAATGCCATTGTCTTGTCCCAGTTTTCTTGTAACATCTCAAGTATTTGTGTGCAATGTAATCTAAACTTCTTCTGATAATTCTATCATCTAATCATTAATGGAGAAATTGTTAGCATGTGCTCTATGACATGAGTGTTTTCCACACCTTTCTAGATAATACTTTTTATTAGCCAACTACTTTTTGTAGAACTAAGCAGATAATAGTTAGGATTCAAACTACAATCATAAATATTTTTTAATCAATTCATAATTCTATCTCTAATCTTTCATTAGATAATTGTAACCTTAACTCTCGTCTTAGGATTGGTAATTGTAACTAAAATCATAATCCTAGGTAAGTTCCCTAACATTAAAGGATCGCAATAATTATAATAATCTTAAGCTTAGCCATCATGAAAACTGTTAACATAACAAAATTGTAAACCATAACCTTGGCATAATCTTAACTTTGTTTCATCCTGAGACATGAACATGTCTAATCCATAATGAGTTCATACTTAAAATTTTAGTATTTAATGTTTAATTTGACTTAAGTGTTTAACTTTATTTATAATTTAATTGATATAATTTAAATAAAGATATGCACATTTATATAGATCTAGTTGATAAAGTTTAGATTAAAATTTTATTAAATAGTAATTTTGTCATACATGTATTATGTTGTGATGTATTTTTGATGTGTTTTATGTTTTATGTTGTTTAAATATATATGCAGATTATATTTGATGGACCCACCGCCACCCCCTCCCCCTCCCATACCCCCACCCCTGCCACCTCCATCTCCACCTCCACCTCCACCTCCACCCCCACCCACACCTCCACCACCCACCGCGGATGAGCTCTGCGAGACCATGAGGCATAACCTCAATGACCTCATGAGTGATATAGAGGCTATCTGATGTGAGAGGCACCCCCCCCCCCTCACCTACTACGTCTTGCAGATAGCATGCAAGGTGTGGTTGACTCCATTCATCATTTTGATGTAGACATTGATTCATTTAGATCATGGAGGGAAAGAATGTGTGCCTTCTACTCTGATGGCTTATCATATAGAGAGGTTTATAACCTACATATAGGTAAAGGAAATTTTCAACATTATTTTGTAAATCTTAAGATGGGTGAACCAATTAGTGACAAGAAGCCTTGCATTTCTATTAGGTGGTGTACACATCCGCGCATAGCAGCACATTTTGGGGAGCGGTGGTGGATGGTATTTGACCATCCACCACACACTAATCATGAGGTGCCCATGTACTTCCTTAGGAATTTATGGGCTGAGTTTGAGTTGGGTTTGAAACCCAACTATTTTGATATGAAAGCATTTCAGTGGGTTGGTAGAGGGATGCCTCAGGATAGGCCTGGGGTAAAGCAGAGTGATAGAATGAGAAACCGCAGGCAAGCTGAGCCCCTTGTACCTCTTCCTATGCCTATTGTGCCTACTCCTCACCATCATCATGCAATTTCATTTGATTTTACCCATTTGAGTGCCCTTTTGGGCAATTTAGTACAACAGTGGACACAGGCGGTACATGCTCCTCCACTTCGACATGTTTGTACTAGTTGTGGAGGCATATGCACAGGCCCCCAGAGCGATCTTGGTGCAGCACACGATGGCCATTATGCTGAGGGTGCAGATTTTGATGATGATGTATATGCTGCCCGTGGTGATGGTAGTGACGAGATAGACGTGTCATCATTTGTTGACCTCATGTAGCAGGGAGAGCCTGGAGAGAGTCAAGAGCAGTAGGTAAAATTTTAATTTTAATATAAATATAAAGTGCACATAATTATTTACTTTCTACATATATGTGTAATTGTATTAACTATATTAATTTTTAATTTTCAAATAACAGAGGATGGATGACACTATTCCTCCTAGGAGGTAGTATAGTGTTTTTCCAAGACCTACAAATGTTGGTGTCCCTTATACGGTATGCACTTTGAATTACACTGTAAAAATGTACATTCAAATTCAAATTTAATAACATGTGCTCATATGTTCTTTTTATTTTATTTTGTAGGGATTGTCTTCATCTACACATACTGATGTTAGTACAAGTCCTACTCCAGTTACCACTGAGGTACAGCCTCAAATACATGCGGTATGAACTTTTGACTGAAGACAAATAATTAGTATTATTTTTATGTATGTACATTATTATTAACTTATAATCTGAACAATTTTGGCTCACATGTATATATATTTTATGTGTTTTGATTTTACAAACAGGAGCATGGATATCATACTCATCCATACAGGCCTCGGTATAGTCTATTTTTGACTCCATCTTATGACTATCGTGCTAGCATACCTGTACACACATCTGTGACATTGGCTACCACTCAGGTATGATATATACATTATATATACATGTTTAATTTATAGTGTATAAAAAATTTAGTGTACAAATTATTTACTTTGTAATTATATTCATGTATATTTAATTTTGATTAAACGTTTATGTATCCATAATTTTAGGAGTATGTCACCACGAGTGTTTCTAAGAGCACAGGACTTAGCCCGATGGAGGTACCTACATCGTCATTTGAGGTCAGTATTGTGATTTATGTACATAATGTATAGTTCATTATGCTCTAAAATCAAATTAAAAAAATGTATGTATTGTAAATTACAGGACCTCACCACTGCTGCATTTGGTAGTTTTGACAGTGCACCTCCTCCCCTTACTGAGGGACACCCATCTCATGTGGTATAATTTATTTTATTATGCAGTGAATATTTAATTTATTTGGAAGCTCGATTTTGAGACCCATTTCAATTAAGCAAGTACATGATGAGACGTACCTCCTCTTACACAGGGTGATACATCTACCTCACAGGGTGTTCGACATGACGAGATGACCCATATTACACATGATGATCCATCTGAGTCCTCTTCGCATGGAGCAAAGAGGAAATTTGATCAGATAGATTAGGTCTTGTTGGCACCTATAGATTGTGTTTTTATGATGTATATATACATATATTATTTATGATGTATGTACACTTTGTGTTAGGATAGTTAAAACTATATGTTAGACCATGCATGTTTTCACTTCATAGATCATGTTATGATGTATGTTAGACCATGTACTATTTTTTTATGATTTCTTATCATGCTTGTGTATGTAGTACATATATTACTATGTTTCACCATGTTTTAATTATATTCAAACCATTTTCTTTGTTCTGACATATTTTATTCATGAACATATGACACATTTTGTAAGTATATATGCAAGATGAAGAATAATTTTAACTATCTATAGAGCATTATTGGATAAATATCACATCAAATTTATGCATTGAGATAATTCATACAAATAAAATTGACCTACTCGATTAAAAAATTTATTGATAATGTACCTAAAAATGTATCAGAAGTGATCTTAATGTGTTGTTTGGTAATGTAAGACTCATTATCACCTAATAAGACCTATTATGTGGTAACTTAAACATATGAATACCTATCATAACGTATAACAGACATAATGACTTATTAGGACTCTCATGCCCCCTTAAGACACACATGTATGGATAGCATACCTAACAATGTACATCATGTAAGTGATCTTAATCTGTTGTTTGGTAATGAAAGATATAATCAATACAATGAATACAATGAGTAATGATCTTTAAATTATCATGTGAAAGTCACTTGTTTTTAATATTACAATCAATAGTAATTTGAAACTTCAAACAAACATTAATTTAAACATGCTTGAATGTAAAAGTAATAGAACAAAATAGGAGGTCATTACTTAAATTGACAATTAATTTATAATAATTTATCGAGTGCACATACCTTTAACTTTCAAATAGAAGTAAACTCTCATTTTTGAATTAGTTTGTACAACATATTTCACAATATATGTAAGACAATGTCAATGATATATTTATAGTTCACTAAACTCATTTGAAACATAAATTTGGTTGAACGCATCTCTTCAAATGAGGTCCTGTAAACTAAAAATGTAAAACAAAAACACACATGTTAATAAACACATAAATTAATATTCAAGGTATCTGAACTATGTAAATATATATGTGTAATTTGTATGTACTTACTATGTGAAATTGCACAAGATGTTGATGTTTGATCCACTTTAACACTTAAATTTGCATAAATTGTAATTGAAACCTAAATAAGATGTATATAAGTTCTCTAAATTGGTATTGAAAACACAAACATACATGTAATTAAATTATATAAGTACATATATATAAAAATAATACAATAATGAAAAAACTTACATGTGTTTGATTTAAATGTAGTCATTCCACTATACCATCTGCATCCTCTCTCTTTTGCTATGCAGCTATTATTGTCTCGTGCTCGTCCATTGAAATTGTCCATAATACCTTATTGGCGGGTCTCCCTTTGTACCTTTCTAATTTGATATTTGTTGCCACAACCAAATGAGAATAGTGTAAAATCTTCTTTTCGGTTTGGTAGTCTTCAAATGCTGGCAAACCATTTCTTCCTGTTAGGTATCTACGTATCCAGATGCCAGCTACAACAATAGACCCGATTGGATACTCAAAACCATCATCGTCCACTTGATGACATGTCATTTTTTTCTTAGGTTCCACACATCTAGCTAGCCAATACTCAGTCTATTCATCATTATCACTAGGTGCAATAACAACATAAACATGTCCTACAAGATAAGATAAAGTATAGAAACACTTTAATCACTCGTGTACATATGCAAATTATATAAATTGAAGCATGAGATCGCAAAAAAATCTAATTAAATTGTGCATACTAGGTTGTATGAGGTCTGAAATATGATCATAGTCTTCTGATGCAAAAGTAACATTCTGACCTTCATTTACTATATCATCTTCAAAATGCATGTCAGTAGGTGCTAATGATCTTTGTTGACAATCTTCAACCCCTTCTGTATTCTCACATTCTTTCCATTCACCTGCAAGACAAAATTGACAAAAACAAGCAAGCTCCCTAATCCATATAGTCCAAGTGTTAGAATCTGAACTCCTAAATGAATGCCATTTAGCTGAACCACTAATTGTATCACAATCATATCTTGAAGGGATATTATTTTCTTCAACTAGGTAGAAGAAACGTTTGATTGTAGAGTTTTCACTTGATCCCGTGTATAAATATTTGTTACACCATTCGACAATCTCATGTGCATTTTTGAATTTAGCTCTTTCCTCAAATTTTAATTGCTCTTTACTAAGGGCTCTCTTCACACATGTACTAGCACCATCATGTTCTCCTTTACCATGTCCAACCTCAAAAAAATTCCACACATGTTGGATGCTAGTTTTCTTATGTGTCCTACTCAACCAATAGAACATTCTAGCATTCTTGAATTGTCATTTACAATTATCTGACCATATCCAATGTTGTGTCATTTGAATTTGTCTCTCTTTTAAATTATCATAAAAGATGTTGAAACAATATTGGACAAACTTAGATGAATGGAGTTTATTATCACTTAAATAAAAATGGTACTCTCTCAATATTTTTCGATCCTCCTCTGTACTATCAGGTGCATGCCTATAAACTATATGAACATAAATTGTTACTTGCACTGAATTGTAATATTGTGGTTGTACCTCTTCTTGCGGTGCAAGCGTGTAGTTCTCTACAAAGTCAACAATTGAAAGTATAGTACCAATTGGAAATGTATTCTTACATATGCAAAATTATCCATAAGCCATCTAAAATATTGAGAGTGTTTAACATATTTTGGTATGATCACACTCTTAAACTCATCCATAACTTCATGAAAACTAACTTTATCTTTAACTAGATCACACCTTCTTCCAAACTTCCCATCCTTCAATGGATATTCAATAGGTTTGAATCTTTTTACCTCAACTAATTGTTGTCCAAAAGTAGTCAAAGCATTTTCATGCAAACATTCATCTAACAAAGAAAGATTGCCGCACATATCACATGTACTAGAAAGACATGCATTGGAAAGAAAGTATTGATCATTAGGTGGCTTACAAAAAAAACCTGATATGAAATCTTTTATAGTTTGAGGTGGTATTTTTATACCACATTCTTGCAACATTTCTTTACTATGCATGGTACCACGTAAAAATTGAAATACATCATAATGGTAACGAAATTGAATATGAGTTTTACAACATGTGATTCTTTCCTTGTTAATCCTTACATACCATGGTTTACACTTTTCAAAAGATCTTTGACTAATGGTAATATTTAATACTTTACCATCTACAAATTTTTTAAACAATTCAGTTTGAGTCATGTCCAAAAGGTGTTTAGGATGTGGATCACGTATTTTTGATCCAATTCTAAATTTAAGAACATCTCTTGAATTAGGTGATACTCTTGTATTATCATGCCAAAAATTTTCAATCAAACTTTTGATTTCACTAGTAAGTTTCATATCACATCTTGGGAGTCTACCACTAGAAGTCCATAAAATATTTACTGGATCACATTCAAAGTCAACCCTTCTCTTTACAGCTCTTTCTAAAGTCTTACGATTCACATTAAGATATCCACTTATGTTGGTAATCAATCTTTTGTCAGATGTTGATTTGTTAACTAAAGCTGTTGTTATTGCTCATCGTGCTGCATTCTTATCTTTAGACCGACTTCTCTTTCCGATAACATTAAAGGCACTAGCAATACAACTTGTTTTAAAGACTCATTTTTATTCATGAATTTTGCATACATTCCCAACCTTCTCATTACTTTTTGCATTTTAGACATTTTAATTAGTTGCAACATTAGCTGACATTGAAATCCAAATTTCTTATTATAAAAAAATGCCTATACAATCTCTTAGCATGTGTCCTAATTTGTCTCCATGAAACCAATCCCTCAAGATTATCTAACACATCAATACGAATATGAAAATTATGTTCAGACACTTTACTATCATCCTAACATGTTTGTTCAGTAGTTGGTGTTTCTATGTCTACATTCATGCAATTTTTATTTTCAGACACTTTACTATTTTCATTGTTATTTGGGATTTGAATATCATTTTCAAATTTTTTTGGCATTTCTTTTGGGGTAGGCATTTCAATTGGAGTTTTTTGTGCATGATCGTTTGACAATTGCTTCTCATGAAGAAAATCTAAATCATTTAAATCGTAACCTGCTTCTAAAAAATCACCAATTTCATCACGAGAGAAAATTCGAGGGTAGGGAGACACACCTGTATTGAACGCATAATTAGAATGTTCACCTAAATTTTCTTGTATTGGGTTCTCTTCTTTGACTTCTTCATCCATCGTGGTATCTTCAATGTCTTTCTCCTTTGAGACATTTTTCAAGTCTCTAATTCTTTGTCTTCTCTCTCATTGACGTTGTGCTTCATTCTCTTTATTTGCTGCATTCTCCTCATCTGTCAGAACTCTTACTTTCTTCTTTCTTTGTTACTTTGATCCCATGTTTGCACCAGTTTTGAATTTGAATCAGTAGCCTGCAAATTGTATAAGAGGACAAGAAAATAGAACAAGCGTGACAAAATTTAGTGTTGCAAGTTGAAACTGTTGTTCAATCATTTCAATCATTGAAATTGGGTTAGTGGGGCAGCTTTTGGGACCCAACGGGTACCCGATTTCTTAAAAATTGGGCACCCAATTTTTTAAAACTTGGGTACCCATTTACAAATCGAGTACTCGATTTTTAAAAACTCGAGTGCCCGATTTTAAAAAAGTCGGTATAACGATTTAAAGATATCGGGCACCCGATTTTTGAATTACAAATCGGGGGCCCGATTCGTGAGACATGAGCGGGAATTTGGCATGGCTCCCGACTTTTGCATGGGGTTTTGCCTTGGGGAAAGGCATGGCATAGGCTTTGTCCCACCAAGCTATGCCTTTGTATTCCTTTTTTCTTCTAAGGCATTTAATCGACAATTTCTGATATTGCCATAATTTTTTTATAGTCATTCCTATTGAATTTTTTGACAAGACAAAAACCCATTATAGGTCTCGCTGTTCTGATTACAAAAATGTAAATTTTATAGTTTTATTTGTTTATTTTCTATTTTTCCATTATTTATTAATCAAAACTATCTCCTAAACGTTAAAAAGTAACATTCACAAAAACTTTAATAACCTTTTTATTTTATAATTTTTCTTAAATTAATTTATATGTCATCAATCTACATACAATTCTTTTGATGTTAAAAAAAAAAAATTGAAAAAAGTGAGATTTTGATCAAATTATGTGGTCCGTACACGAGAGGTTTTAAAATTTACCTTTATAGCCAATTAATAATTAATAATAAAAAAATTATTCAATAAAAAATTAAGAAAAAATATTGTCATGAATCTTAGGTGTATTAGGTAACTCCCTTTAAAAGGATTTGTAAAAATTCATTTATTTGTTTCAAATTATGGTGTCCGTACACGAGCATGGTATGGTCTTGAAATAGGCATTTTGAAAAAGTGGTTTTTAAAGATCCATACCAAAAAAATAATCTATCATATGGGTGCACAAATAAATTACATATTCAAAAACTAGATTCTAAACACTAAAAAATTTATTTCTGGAGTTTTTTAATATTCAATCTCTAATTACCTCAAAGTTTGACATCAATTGACAAAAAAATTCAAAAACAGGAAAAACACTTCCACTTTTTGGCCAAAAGTGAGACCCAACCTCTTGCACTGACCCCTAGATTTTCACCAACTCTAACAATACCTCCATTATGATCTCTAAACTTAACAAATTTATTCATATCACTAGTCATGTAATGTGAACCACTATAAATTATCCAATAAGATTTCTTTTCCACTTGGGTAATTAGAGCTCTTTCTTCTCTAATTTCTCTATCAAGATCATCTTCCTTGATAACCAAAAATCCTCATTCAGCATCACTTTCACTTTGACCTTTTCAATCATATTCTTCATCTTCATTTATATATGAACAATTTCTATCTCTATCTCTTCTAGATTTAAAATTCTCCTTATACCTTTCTCTCCCTATGTCATTTAGATACATAATGACCAAATTAATTACAAGTCCAACATTTAAAGATTTTGTTACCATCTTTTTCTCTTCTCACCAGAAGGGTTGTTCCTTCCTCAATCTTCTTGTCCTCATCAACTATGTTGTTGCTATTGAAATCTCCACGGGTGCTTAGACTCCTTGTCAAATTAGGTCAAATGTTTAGGGTGCTAAAGCTTGTTTCAACTCTTGCAAGTTTACAAAACTATCTCTGATCTACTTCTATTTATTCTAATATTCCAAGTAATGTTTCATTAGTGAAATCCTTAGTATAAGGCATCACTAGCTAAATCATTTTCTCTATTGACTTGAAAGATGGTGTCAAACCTTTTAAGTTTTTCCAAATGACTTCATCATCTTCCTTAGCTCCACCATGAGATTAAATATTTGCAACCATTTCTGATATTCTACCAATATAACTTTTGACAGACTCATCTTCCATCATTCTAGCATCTTGAAATGCACATATCCAATTCTGTAATCTCATTCTTTTTGCATGATCATCACCATCAAAAGTAGATTCTAATGCTTTCCAAATTTTATGAGATTTTTCAAGTGACTTTACCTGATTTTATTCCTTCTCTAGAATAGTTGATAGTATAGCTTCTCTTGGTCTCATGTTACATATGAACAGATCTATTTCTTCTTCATTGCAATATTCTAGCTATTCTTCTTCAAAAAAAAAATTCTTTCCCTTTGTCAAGATCTAATATGCTGGACCCATTCACAATAGATGAGTCTTCATCTTCTTCTTCTAGCTATCATAGTTGGCCCCATCAAATCTAGGACTATCCTTTCTGAAAAGATTCCTCATTGATCTCCCAAAGTTTTTAAGCTTCTCCTTCAAGGACTTGATGCTTTGATACCAATTGTTAGAATATATAGTCCACTAATATAAATGAGAGTGGAGGTGGGAAGGGTGAATCAATTATATAAATATTGACATCAATACCAAATTAAAGCAATCTTAACCATATGAGTAATGTAAACTGAAACCACAACAAGATACTCATACTTTTATAATTAAGGAAAATATATTTCCTTTATATTATATCTTATAATAATTTCTTGAGTCAGCCTTAAGGATTTTCCAATTAATTAAAATAAGATACTTTGATTAATTACAATTACAATAGCACTATCATCTCATAGTCTATACAAAAGTTTGCACATGTGACTCCAAGTCTTGTGCACTCCTTAACCTCACCACCTGACTACCCTCTTTCACTACTCAACTGTACATCTCATATGTAATCTAACAAACAAACATTAGGAACTGCTTTCCCAATACTCTATCTTTGAGCTCCTCTTTATAAATCAAGAACAACTTCCATGCATCATTGACTCATACTTCATCCTCTTAACCACGTCATCTGGACACTCACTCTCAGGAACATGTCCTTAACAATGCACCACTTAACTATTACTTAGTTACTAACATAAGATCTCTAACTATTATTCTTCTAGTGTCTAGAATAGAAACACTGCTATGTTGACATAAATGAAAAACACCGTCATGAATGCAACATATCAATACTCTCCAATGCTTAGGATACTCACCCAATGTAGTATCATCAACATTTATGCTAAAACCTTTTTCTAGGATAGGAGCATGAGCATTTTCCTTCTCTCCTCTCCTTAATTCTTTTAAAATTTATTATGTGTAAATTCATTGGGGATGACAAAAACATAAGGGGGAGGCTATGTTACATCCCACAATTTTGACTTAACTAAAATAAGTTTATAGCAGTTGTAATGATTAGTTGAAATTATCATTGTCATGATCATGTGAAAAAAGAAATTATAGTTAACCATTTATTTCATGTAAAAAGAGGTTTTTAAAATCGTGTATATTAGAATAGTTTAAATATAATCTTGTTTATTTGTTTATTGATAATTGTAGTTATTCATTGTTTACATAGATTAGTAATACATTCCAATATTTGACTTTAATGGAGTAACTTGTTATTATCATGGAAATATTGCTCTAGTGGTTGTAGAAGCATACAAAGGGGTCAAAGAATTGCTAAATGGGATTCAAGGCATGAGGCGCTATCACAGTTCATTATTTGATCGTTGAGTATGACCTCTAACTACCATGATAAGGATTTGGTGACTTCATAATAGAGTACACCATTGGACTGTCATGAGCTACTTGATCTAACATATAAAAATAGAAAATATCTAAAATTCTTATTGAAAACTATTACCTCTTTGCTAATTTGAGACACTAGCAATCTTATATATATATATAAGAAAAAGAAAAATTTCATGCCTTTCAAATTTATCAAATATGATTTATTTAGACATAAAAATGGAAACAAGTAGAACAAGATGCTTAAAATCAAATTGGTTATCTTAAGTGTTATTGAGTTCAAGAGGCAGACGCAATTATTTTAATTTAACAATATGACCCAAAAGGTCAACCAAAGATGTTTTAAGAAATTTAAACACATCTTTCCAATTCAACATGCTTTGAGTAGATTTTATTTTTAGGACGACGATGCCATTACCGATAGTATAAATACAAGTTGTAAGAGATCCAATAGTTTAATAGTCACACCTTCAAATATGAGTATGTGAGTGAGCAGCTTATGCTGCTGCATAAACAACAATGCAATTGAAAAACCCAAAAATATAACAAAACCTGCTAATCTCATTTTGTCTTAGTACTTCAATACTTTTGGAGTCAGAGTCAAATTACGTTGTTGTTACTTAACGCAGATGTTTGAGCGGAAAATTCCAAACGTGGGACTCATATTCAGTCCAAGTGCACAACCGAGTAAACAACAAGATGTGCACATATGCCTGTATTTATTTGTTATTTATTAATTTATGGATAATAAATTTTTCAACTTGTTAATAAATAAAATCAAATATAAAAATATATCTTATGGACATCTCACAAACCATAGCATAAGTATACATATATTATAAATTTAATTTGAATGGGGATAAGTTTCGTCAAGTTGTACTGTAGGGAAAATTTTAACATCTTTTTCACCATTATTAAAATATTATCTGTAGCCCAGGAATACTTTGGAAAAGAGAATTCAAAATTCACATCTGCGAATTTAGAAAGGAGAAATACTTATTGGTTTCATGATTGAAAATCGACATTTGAATTTAAAAAAAATGAAAATATGAATCTTGCAGCAATTATTGACCATTCCTAAGCAAAAAATTCTTATCAAACTGATCCTGAAAGGAAGAAATGAAAACACTGTCGCTGGTTGGAGACCAATCAATTTTAACACTTTATATAGAATTATTGCAAAAGCTTTGGCTATGAGAATTAAATGAGTGATTCAAAATATTGTTAGACCTAAACAAATGGGATTTATTAAAGGCAGATTCATTTTGGATAGTCTAATCCTTGCTTGGGAGACTATTGAATGGGCACAATAATAGGGGCAAAATGCATTGTTGGTCAAGCTAGTCTTTGATAAAGCTTATGACAGAATGAGTTGAGATTTCATTCTCAAAATGCTTCATTGGTTAGGCTTTGGACCTAAATTACAAAAACATGTCCAAATGTTGTTCTAGGATGCCAATGCTCAAATTGTAAGTAAAAACTCTTTGACAGCACCATTTGAATTATAGCGATCTATTAGGCAGGGCTTCCCTTTATCGCCCTTCTTATATGTTCTTATAGCCGATGCCTTGGGCTATCTCCTTCAGTGTGTTAACTATATAAGTCTCATCAAAGGGATTTCTATCCCTCAAAATCATGTGGTTAGTAATTCTCATTTTGCAGATGACAACGTGCTTTTCTTGCAAAATTCTAAAGAAGAGTTAAATAATGCATTGGATATCTTGGAATTATATTGTGCTCTATCTAGCTCCTAGTTGGCCCATAGTAAAACTGAATTTGTGATGAGTCATTCTAAGAAGATTCCAAAGTGTATTCCTAAAGAATTGAGGCATATTAAGCATAGAGAGATCACTAGATATTTGTGTATTCCATTTGGTATTGAGGTTTCTCTTTAAGACATATGGAAGTGGCTTCTTAATAGACTTAAAGAGAAATTATTCAATTGGAGCACTCTTATCTCTTAGTGAGAATAGAAGTTGCAAATAAAATATTCATTGCTTCCCATGTTTACTACTCATCATGTTGGATGTAATCAAAGAGGAAATATTAAGAGTTGAACAAAGTTATTCAAAAAATTCTTTGATTTAAATGGGACAAAAATGATGGATTTATTGGTGCTTCTTGGTGTCATTGCATTCAACCAAGGCATAGGGGTGGGTTGGGAATTATTGACCCTAAGTCTCAAGGGGTGTGTCTTGCTGCAAAATGGATATAAAGGAGATGAACCATGGAAAATTCTTGTTCGTAATTATTGCAGTCATTAATTCCACTTGATTTGTCGATTAAAATCTGCACTCCAATAGAATGCAACTTTATTAAAGATTGGAAATGGTTCTCTTCATCTTATTTTAACAATCTTCCACTTAAGAAAACATATTTGTGTTCCTTACCCCATTGATTTATCCTCCCCCATGTCAATTAAAAATGGAAATGCAGATTTAGTGTGAAAAGATGGATCAATATGAGCACACAAGTTTGAAAATCCAAAGCCAATGTGGATTCGCAATTGTTGGCCTAGAAGGTTTTACACCACAAATTACCTATTTGTGACAAATTTAAATATATTGTAGTGCAACCAATTAGGTGCCCTTTTTTTTGGCATATTGAAGATATGAATATATTTTGGGACTGCCCCTACATAAAAAAACAATGGAATGCTATTTTAAAAACTTTTCAACTATTTTTCACCGTAAATAAAATTGGAAGGAAGCTCTCCTTGGCATTGGAATGATGTTATTGCTGATTCTATTAAGACATATTTGGAAAACTAGATGCAGTGTTGTTTTTTAGGCAAAAATTTGTAGGAAAGGGACATCTTAATATTGTACTCAAATATAGTTTTCCAAGTTTCTTTTTTGTTGTCTCAGATATCAGATTTATCTATAAAGAATTTGTCAGACATGGCCCAACTACAACAACTTAAAGGCTTTCAAAATAATTGCAATATGGACCTTTGCAAAGTTTTTCATCATGTCCTCTCAATGTAATGTGAGCTGTTGGTTGTATTGTAGTGATTTGGTTTATATGATGTATCCATCTTCTAGCTACCTCATGTGAATTAAAAATTTCAACAATTACTCAAATAATTGAGACTAAGCCCAAGTGAATTGCAGTCACCAATTGTAATTGACATCTAAGGGGATCTTTGCAGCTAGAGGAATTCTTTTGAAAAAATGAGGTATAAAGTAATCATTTATTTTATTAACGGTGAAATTGCACACACGAAATTCTAATTCTATGAGGCAGTGGAAACCCTAGTCTCAAGGACACATAAAACTAAAAATAAAATAGGCACCCATGTTTGGCATAATTCTCAATTGTTATGCCCTCCTCGATTGTTATTTCATAAATTTAATGTCACCATAGTCTCTACATGCACCGCTTCAAATGTCCATTAAAAATCTACATCTTTTCATAGTCTTAAGTTTAAAAGATGTGAAAAATATAAAATAGATTGTATTGAGTTTAGACTTTTGATTATGTGAATTTATTTTGTAGTTTTATTTGAACATGAATATTTTTTTTAAATTTATGAATAGTGTTTTTTATTAATAAATAATATACTTAGATATAATTCACAAAATAAGAGTTATGATACAAGATCATTCTAGGAAAGTTCTCATTATTGCAACTGGAATCAACAACTATTTATAAAAAGAATCTTTTAAGAAACAACCCTAACGCTGATAAAGCACTATTAGCTGAGGGTAGTGGTTCATCCCCATCATGAAATCCCCAGTCATCCCTAGGATTGGCAAGCAGGCTTGAAACAATCCAACTATCAACAACATCTTCAATTTGTTATGAGTCCATTGAGGTGAGATAGCTAACTCCACGCAAATGGGCCATTTACTAGAAATAAGACGCCAAGCATCAAGAAGGTGAAAATGAAAATTTTAATGATATGTGACATATGAAAAAATTCATATATGTAAATCTTTTTATTAAAATTATATAAATTAGTTTTTATTTGAACATGACAATTAATGATATGTTATATATTTTAAAAAAACCATATATGTAAAGTTTTTGAAGATATGTGTAAAGTTTTTGAAGATATGTAAATTATATATTTTTATTAATATAATTATAAATTTTTTAAAAATAGATAATTATAGAAAATAATAATTTAGAATTAGAAATTAAAAAATAAATATAATTTAGACATATTTGTTTTTTCATATAGATTCTTAATTATAATTTTATGAATGTAAATTTTATTAATCTTTCAATATAGTTTTCTACTTATAGTAGAGGAAGGGGGTGAGCCACAAGGGGTGAATCAAGATTTCTAAAATGTTTACCACTTCAAACATAAATCATATTTAACTTAATTTACCACACACCATATTAGCCTTAATTTTTATCATGAATAATCATATAATAACTTGTACTTTTAGATTTAACATCTAAAACCACATAAACAAGTAATTAGCATATGACACACGATTTGATAATATAGAAACCCTCCAAGGTGAAGGTAAAATTGCAATGGGGATGACACCCACAAAATCTTCAATACTGCAACAATAAAGTGTCTATTAGAGCTATGATTTTGATTACTCTTGATTATCTACTATGTGAGGGCTCTACTTTGCTAGAATCATGTAAGATTGTTAAGGCTACCTTTACAAAATGATTTTAACATTTAAATTAAGTAAGTACTTTGTTAAGGGATTTACTATAGGTCTATTAGGACCACTTTATTAAGAAATTCACTTGATGCACTTGTTAGAATGTAACAATACCTTGATCCTTCAATTTTCATTAATATGTTGATAATAGATCTTTTATATCCAAATTGTAATCATCTCATTGTCACTGATCTGCAACAAATCCTCAATACATTTCTTGAACACCTTAATCCTTCTCAACTTGTTAATGTTGGAAATATAAGGTAGGTAATGTTACTAAGAGGGGAGGGGTGAATCAGGAACAAATAAAACTTTATCTTCGTTCACCAATTAATCCAACATACAATAGTGTGATCTAATTACATGCATGAAAGAATGAAAGCATTAAAACATTCAATCACTTTGACATATCTTGATATGGTGACCCAGAAACCTTCCAAATACAAAATAAAAACTAGGGTGGGGATGACACTCACACGCTTTAATACTATAATACAAAGTTGGCCTATTAAGGCTTATAGTTGACCACTTATGGTGATTTGCATTATTAGGAGCGATACAGAGTTTTCAGTCTACCTTATTAAAGGATTTATAAACATATAATGAAGTATGCACTATGTTAGGAGATTTGGTAAAAGACTATTAGCTCTACCATGTTAAAGGATTTGACTAATGCACATATTAGGATGAACCAATGGCTAATCTCTAATTTGCACCTCTAATTTGCTAGTTGAGATTCCTTGTATTGCAATGATAACCTAACTATGATAGATAAATATGGGTTGTCCCTTATACAACTTTTAGCCTTTTAATTCACACTCCTACATCTCATGATATATTTGGATGTGATACAATGTATTACATATATACCAATCCAAATTATTACCTTCTAGAATCAATTGCAATACCAATTTTATCATAATTCAATGAGGCAACTCAACTACTATAACTAGAGTTCTATAGACTTAATTTTTTCTGATTTCCAAAATTGCTTTTGTAAAGATATTTACTATTTAATTTTACAAGTGTCTACATAATATTATACTACTCATCCATACATATATGTTTCCTATATACATGCAATAGGAGTATAGTATACTTCTCCTTTATTCAATAACTTAAATCTTATTCTCCTTTTATATTAAATATATTTACTTCTGCCCCTATTTGACATAACTATCAAAGGTGTATGATATCTATATGATAATACCAAAATGTGACAAGAAACTAGAATGCACTTTCAAAATAAGTACCATTGTCTTCTCTCAGTTCTCCTATAGTACCTTACTTGCATGCAATTCAATCTAAACTTTAGTTGATAATTCTATCATGTGATCAGCTATGGAGAAGTTATTATCATAGATGAGTGCTTTTGTATGTGTAATGTGTTTTTATAATGTATCCATGTTTAGAAGAATCATGCCCTAAATTTCTCCAAGTGCAACCCAGATTCTAGCTTCTTCCTTCAATAATTTTGCCTATATCTTTGTGTAATGTCTAGAACTATGATTTGGGTCAAGTGATAGGTAGTGTCTACTTGCCTTCATATATACATCTATCTTGGATAGTTTATCCTTGATCTCCTTTGTAAAGATAGACATGTCACTTAGTTTGACAAATAATGAAATAATATTTTTAATAGAGGTTTCATGTGAACTAAAAATAGCAGCTAAATCTACTTGATTTATTGTAATTCTCTATGCAACTTGTTCCAACAGTTTGTTCTCAAATGTTCTTTCAACTCTTTGTAGCAGTTGATCCTTTCCATTAAATTATTCATTATATTTGTGGACAATTTATGCTCATTGGTCAAAATTTGGTTGTTTTTCATCAACCTCAATACTTAGAGCATTAATAAATATGCTCTTTATCTTATCAAGAACTTTATTTTCTTTCTGCTTTTCTTCTCTAAGCTTTTTATGCTTATCTCTCTTCTTTAGTACTTCACTAATGGTATCCATTTGATTAGGGGTGAGGGTAGAGATGTCCCAATTTGGAATAAGTATATCCTCATTTAGATCAAGTTCTTTTTTGTCTTCTTTACACTTTTCTTTCGGAATGGTAGAAACAATTTGTTTACCATTTTTGAAGACTCCAATAGTTGGTTGAGATGGGTTCTCAACTTTTATTGTACTAGTTATCGATACATTGGGAATAGAAACAATTGTAGAAATTGATGGACTAACAATAGGAATACCCTGTTGCTACTTATTCAAGCCTAATGATGGAGGACCTTGGTGCTTGACAGATGAAGTGTTGGGAAATTCAGTAAATGTAACACACCTAAATAGATCCAAATCTTGGTTGGCTACTTTATATAGCAGTGGTATCCACAACCAACTTGGTAGAAGCCTTCTCTAAGCCTGATTGCACTAAGGATTTTCCCAGAGAGTGAGGAAATGAGGCCATGACTACTAATGAAAATTTTTTAGCATCAATTTCTTTAATGCTTTGTATCTCTGGAAGACTTCCTCCAGTAGCTTCCTATTCCTCCCCCTCATCATCTAGATTGACATCATCTAACTCATCATCTTTTATTTCTATTTCATATTCAGCACCTTCATCATTCTTGTCATCAAGATGTAGCACAAAGTCACTCAATTGGTGTAGCTTATAGATATTTTTCCACTTAGTAGTAGCTATCTTTACCACATATTTAATGTCCTTAAGCAATATCGTACACATATTAAATTTGAGAGTGAACTTCTTCTTATTTTTCTTCAAAGATTCCTTCACTTCCTTCTCACTAAGATTCAGCATGAGTTGCCTCAAAGTTTGTTGAAAGATGGCCTTGATAGTCTTTGTTTCACTTTATCATGTAGGTTTAATCACTTGTGAAAGTGAAGTAGGAAATTATTGTGCAAGCTCATCTTGTGAATACTTCCATTTGCCCAATTTTGATATTAGCTTATCCTCAATCTTCTTTTTCTCTTCTGCATTCCTGCTCTCATACTTAAGAGATTTGAAATTTTTCATACCAGATCCTTCATCCATTTTCTTTAATTTTTCTTGAAGTGTACGCACATCTCTTTTGAAGATAGTTTACTTGGCTTCATCTTCACCTAAATTCAACTTCTTTGTAGACTTGGTTGCCGTTCTTGTGAATACATTTGGGGAGGACTTGGTAGGTCTAGTTATGATAAACTTACCTTTCTTATTGAGAGGGTCTTCTTCCTCAAATTTTTCTTCCTCTGCCTCATCCTTTTCTTCGTTATCTTCTACATTATCACATTTTCCCTTAGCAAAGATTAGAGGAGAACTTTCTTACCTTGTGCTTTTCAATAGCTTCTCTACTCTTTTCCTCCCTTTATTTAATTCTTGAGGTAGCTTGATCTCAAGCTCAATTATTTGCTTTACCTCATCATATGATCTGAAATAGTTGGCTTTGGGATCAATAGGCTCATTCAGTAGAGCCTCTATAATATCCTTAGTGTCATCATTGTTAACCTCATACTTTAGAGGCTTAGCCCATGCCAATATAGGTCTAATTGCCTAAATATATGCTTTGTCATAGTCCATCATGAAATAGATATCATCCTTGTAATCTTCTACAAGCTTCTTATGGATCCTATATCTATTTTACATCTTTTATTTGAATGTTCCGAAGTATTTATCCATGATGCTATCAAAATTTTCACCTATTTCTACAATATACTCATTGATCTGATATAAAAAAAGAACATCCTTCCTCCACACTACTGAAGCTTTGGAAGGGAAATTTTTTGAAAAAAGAAGAATAAAAATGTCAGAAGAGATTTGAACTTAAAAAATTTATTCTTTGACACTCTAATGGTCTCCATGTTCTTGTTGAACTAATTGAACATCAACTCAACAAGGTCGAAGGATAGATTATTCTTCACTACCTTGTATGCAAGATCAACAGCTTCACATGATATGTTGTTCAACCGACTAGAACTACAAATATTTTTTCCAATGACATGTATGCTGAACTTTAGGTCCATGTTAGTTACACTATTAAGCTTCATGCCTCTTCTGTCCCACTTAGAAAGAGTCTTCTTGGTTAGTTCTTCCCAACCTAGGATTTTGGTTATCTTAGCTTTGTTTAGTATTTGAAGCCTGGTATTCTATGAATCATTTTCTATGTGATTTGAGTAGTTTGGTCCAACCATAATTGCCCATTGTGAACATGGCTTAGGATAAATCTAATCCATTTGACCTAAAAATCTCTTGTCATATGTGAAATATGTGTTAAACCCTTGGTTTCCAAATGTTGATGCTCATGTTTCAATACACCATCCACACACAATTCCTTGAGAACCTCATTCATCTTTAGGATTTTGAGTTCCTAAATAGAAAAATGGTAGAATGAATAGATATCATACATGAATAATACCTTGGGTGGAATTTTAGACTGTGCACTAGCTAGGTTGAGGGCCTTTCTAATCATTGTACTCAACTTGAAATTAGGTCTCTTGCAGTTGACTCCAAGAACAAACATTTCAAAAGCTTTCTTTGCTTTGCTATTTGAAGATGCCATGCTTGGTAGAGTTTCTAAAAACTCAAGAATTCTTCAACAACAAACTCTCAAATCACTTGGGGGCTTTGAATTCTCTTTTCACAAATAGCTCTAGAATTGTTTGTAAAATAATGCATTCAAATTTTTCTTTCTAATGACTTTCCTCTTTCCAATTACCATTAATGCTTCATACTTCATACTTGATTGATGGTAACCTATCCTCCACTCAATTTAGTATTTAATTCTTCAAATATGTCTACATCTTGGTAGAGTCACCATCACTTGGTAGGAACTACCAACTCTATGTCTACAACACGAAATAATATGCAATGCGACCTTTCTTGGTAAGGTCTTTCCAGCCAACCTAGCTCGGTATTATCTTCTTCTTTCAATAATTCTTGGTTATCCTTGTGCATCTTGAATGCTGATTTGGATCCTTCTTTCTTACCAAAGTTGATGTTATTACTTCTTCTGAATCATAGTTCTAGTGATCTCCATAAGGAACTAAGTTGAAATGATTAAGCCACCCAACTAATTGACTAGGGTGTCTTTCCTTCATGAATTTGGCTTGTATTATTTGGATGATTTTTCATCCATTAGTGCCTCATTTCTTTTTCAATATGGTAAACTTTCACTTTCTTTTCATCTTCAAGTCTATCTGTGTTCATATAGTTCTTGGCAAGATGTCCAAGTTCTGTACAAATAAGCCAACCTTTTGTAGTATCTCTTTTCCTCATGTGATGTTTTACATAATTTTCTCCAATGTGCCCAATTCACCAAAGTATTAACATGTACATCATGTATTGTAATCCTATCCAAATATTGCTTTCAGAATTTGTTCTAGTGGGTTCCACTGCTTGGTTTTGCACTCTTAAGATTTATGTCCTTTGTCCTTGCAATTGTGGCATTTACTTTCAAATTTAGGTCTCTCTTTGCATCCACTTTCTCTATGACCATGATTATTGCAACTATAACATTTTACATCAAATTTTTCTTGATCATTACTCCAACATTTATTTGATGTATGACCTATCTTACCAAATTGATTACAAGTAGGCCTTAAATTCTTTTGAGGTCCTTGCTGAGATGATTCACTTCTTCTATATATCCTATTCTAGCTTTTCCTTTGTGTCTATATTGACTTTGTTCATTCAATTGATTCATGCTTTCCTCACATTTCATTATTCTTTCATAGGTTTGTTTTTTAATGCTGAGATTAATCTATAGTCTTTCATTTTTTAATCTTAGATTCATTAGCTCTTCATTTGCATTCATGATTTTATCAATAAAGTCTTCTTGTGGAAGGGATAGTTTTTGGATTTCATTATTCTTTTCTTCTATCTCTTCTTTGGCTTTTTCTTCTTCTTCCATGACTTCACTTATTTTGACTGATTGGATATCTTGTTCTCTTTTCAACTTTATTACTTCTTCTCAAAGATTGGAAATCTTTTCTAATAAATCTTTGATCTTTTCATCAACTTCATTTGAATTTCTTATTGGACATGTGTCTTTAGTTCTTTCTTCAATATGGAGATTATCATTCATTTGTATTGCAAGATCTTTCTTTCTTTTGAATGATTGAGAGAGAGTTGTTCCTTTTCTTTCTTGAGTTTTCCAATTGCCAATTCAAGATCCAACTTCTATTGTCAATAGCCTCATCTAGCTTGTATACTTCCATTACCTTTGATCTTTATGCCAAGCTCTTAAACTTTTTATGTGAGAACAAAGATTCTTTGATACCAATTGTTGGAAATATAAGGTAGGAAAGGTTACCAAGAGGGGAGGGGTGAATATTAAATCAATAAAACTTTATCTTACTTTACCAATTAATCTTTCATATAATTCTAATGTAATTGCATACATGAAAGAATGAACACGTTAAAACATTCAAAACTTTAACACAAGATATGGTAACCCAAAATGATACCCAAAAACTTTAGTATTGCGGTATAAAGTTAACTTGTTAAGGCTTACAATTTACCACTACTAGTGATCTACCAAGTTAGAAGCAATAGGGACTATGAGGTCCACCTTGTTAAATGATTTACAAATATACAATGAAGTATACACTTGATTAGGAGATTTAGCAAAGACTGTTAGGTCTATCATATTAAAGGATTTGACTAATGCACCTACTAGGATGAACCAATGGCCAATATTTGATTTGTAACAATAATTTGCTAGCTAAGATTCCTTGTATTGCAATGATCACTTGACTGTGATAGATAAATCTTTGTTGTCCCTTATACTCCTTGTAGCCTTCTAATTTGCATTCCTTCTTCTTGTATTATTCTTCTCACAATGTATTTGTATTTGATCAAATGTATTACATATATACCAATCCAAATCATTACCTTTTGGAGTTGGCTACAATACTAATTTCTTCATAATTCACAAAGTGAGCTCAATTGATGTAACTGAGGTCCTGAAGACAAACTCAGTGATGTTCTGATACGTGACAAAAATTGTCAATGCTTAGGAAACTTTGGCACTAGGTTGAACTTGAAGTTTAATCCATACTAATGACTTCCAAGCAGCTCAAACTCGATCAACACTATGTGATTCGATGAACATTTTGAAACTCAATGGCTATTAAATCACTTGGTTGACACTACATGACTTGGTCAACACTAGATTCACATTGTGAACATAGTGATATCGGCAGATATAGTATAACTTGGTTAACATAGCATATCTCGGTTAACACTATGATCTCTTTCATTTCCACTAAATAGCTCGGTAGCCTCTTCTATGCTTAGCTTGCACTATACGTTTATGAAGCTTGATAAACACTATGTAGCTCAACAAACATTGCAACATGAATGATAGACTTAGTAGCAATTGTAGAGCTCGGTAGAAATGTAGTCATTTGACTAAGTTTTTAGTCACTAATAAACAAATTGACCTTAATGGCTATAGTTGATTCTCCTTCACCTTCACATACATGCATTCCTCTAACTTTCAATTACATTTTTTATCTTAAAACCCTTCTTTTATACCCATCTTACAAAGCTTCTAGATCATAATCAATCATTCACATTCATCCTTTTTGCCACTTGACCTTTCTAGTTTTCTAATTGGTCCACTGTACTACATAGGGATCAATGATTCAAAATTACGACCATAATTTCCTCCTTTCTATTCACCTCAAATGTAGAAACATGTTTCATGTTCAAAAAAATAGTAATCATATATTTTATGCCTTTCCAAACTCATATTCTTAAACTGTATAGCTTAACACAAAAGACTCTAATTCTCGAGCATGCTTGTTGCTTCATCCTATCCCTAATGCATACTATGCTCACATTAAACTTATTTAATATCTAAACTTCTTGGCTCATGTAGTACTTGGAAAAAATTGAAAGTCTCAATGACTATTGATGTGCTCAACAACTTTATTTGTCTCATAACATACAAAACTTGTATACTTCTACTCTATGTGGTCAACCTTCATTGATGCATAGTCATAGTGTCGACTAACCAAATCTTCCTTTTAAATGAGTAAGTATATTACACTAATAGAAAATGCTAAGATTGCCTTCACGGCCAACAATCTCCCTTATGTTCAAACTAAAATATGTTTACTTCATAGTACTCTAAGACTTGATTACTTATTGTGATTATTAGCAATATTTTGGTTGATAAATCTAGACTCTAGCATTAGTAGTTATAACTTTATTTTTTAACTAAAATTTATTTTTATGTTATAACTCAATTTTCTTCAATAATATCAACAATTTTAGGACATAGCTTTAATATTTTTATGTTTAAATTGAATTATGTTAATTCATAATTCTCTAAGACTCAATTAAGTTTAGTGATTAGTAGCAACATTTTGTATGATAAGTTAGACTATAACATTAGTAGCTAACACTCTTATTTTTTATTAAGTGTAGTTTGGTGGTGAGTCTCTAAAAATTTTTCTTAGTGATGGTCTTTTATGGGGCTTGGCTATAATGGCCCAAGTCAAAAATGCTCTCCAGTCTTTTTGTACCTTGGTTTAGGACCCTTTTTCTACATTCATTTTAAAAAAAAAAATCTTCCTTTTTCGCATTATAGGAAAAAAACTTATCATGCTCAAAATTTAACATAATGAAACTTCAAACTATTTACTACCCCTTACGGTGTAGTGTATACATATATCTCAATCAACTTGTTTAATATGTTGTTACATTTGCAAAATCTTTTTCAATTTTTTTTCTTCAACATCATTAACTTTGTCTTATGATTACTCCAATACACCCCACCTTCTATATCTCATTCATAATATACATATCATTTACATTTCAAAATATTTATCCATATCCCCCTTCATACTCATACTTGATCATATAAATATTTTCCCATTATTTTTTGTCACTTATGCTAAGTAGTGACATTCAATTGTGGCCCAGAGATTATACCAAATTAATTCCAAAAAGGGTGGCACAATCTCATCACAATAGCTATTTTTTTATCCCAATTATTCTTTAGTGTCTCAAGAACTTGACTTTCAATCTCCAATCTGGATGTAAGATCCATCATTTTATCTGCTATAGATAATTGTTGACTTTGCATAAGATCTTTAACAACTTTTAAATGACTTTGCATGACTTCCAAATGAAGTAATAATAGTGTGTGTATCTAGGTGACTTCATTTCTTGTATCAAACTCCTTGTGCAACAAATCTGATTTCTTGCCTTGCAAAAATCTGATCTTTGAAAAATAAATTAAAATGGAATAAGGATCCAAATTCAGATCTAATCCACACTGATGTAAATCTACATTAGTTTTATCTAGTTTCATCATTATTTCTTTTGTTAGTCCTAGGACATTACATAGTTTTGGAAAAAAAACTGTAGTGACAATAGTAACTAATTGTTCTAAATCAATAATTAGAGTGGATATCTCAAATATCTTAATTTGAATCTTGGTTGTAGCCTTGCCCAATACTCTATTTTCAAATTTTCTTTCTAACCACTACATGACTTTCTCTTCAGTATCTATATTCTAGGGTCATTTAGCTTCTAAATGAACTTGATCTACTATGAGGGATTTCTCATCAAAATTATCAACAAAAATAGTAGTAAGAAATATATCTCTTATGTCATATAATACCTATCTTTGTTGATGCTTCTTTTTCATCTCCTCTTTCTTAGCCTTCCTATCTAGCAAGTCACTTTGTGTCCCTATTTATTCAATATTCAACTTAGATGTGTCCCAATTAGGAATAAAAAACTCTTCATAAAGAGTAATAGGCTTACCCTTCATGCCTTATGGTGACCACTTCACCTTCTTCTTCAATCTCTTCCCTTTTGAATTGGGTGTGTTGGAGATTGGCACTGTATGATGTTGTTCTTATGTAGGGACTTCCAAACTCAGCCTTTGTGTCTCCTTGGTCTGCTTATTCTCCACATCAAAGTTCTTATCCTCAATTTTACTTTCCTTCTCCTTATTAACACCAATTTTGAGTTCAATGGTTGAACTCCACTATTTAGACACCTTTTGTCCTCCCTATAGAGGTCTTAAGGTACTTGATTCATTAACACTAGTAGATTTATCCACTTTATCTTCTTTTCTCTATTGAGTCTTCTCACCCTCTGTATTCACATTGTCATTTCGATGTTTTGTATCATCTTTTTGTCCCTTCTTTTGGGTGTTTTCTCCTTTATTAGTTAGTTGAATATGTTTCTTAACTTCACTAACATTTAGAATTCCTTGAAAGATATCTAGAGTTAATGAAATAAAAGGAATAGTTGGACATATGTATAGACTTAATGAAATAATAGGAGTAGTTGGAATAATAGGTGCTAAATCTACTTGTTGAGTGCTCACTTGTGTATCAATCTTAGGATAGTCTATGACTTTTTCTAGCACAAAGTTTGAATTGAACAAAATTTCATATGCTAACTTTGATTTTGGAGCTTTCTACTTCTTTTTTGGCTTAATTAGCATAACACTCTTCTTCTCTTGTTTATCCATTATATTTTCTTCATTTTTCACATCCTTTGCTAGGCTAACCTCTTGCTCATCCTTAATTAAATTATGTCAATATGTTATCCACCTTGTTGAACCATATCATAATTGATGTCCTCTATACTATCCAATTCAAAAATTCTAGGCTTATCTTTCTCTCCCTTGTCCTTGTCCTTAGAAGTGGCTCCATCTAAAGAGGACTCTCAAAAAGCTAAAGCTGTAAATGTCAAGAAAGTTTAAGATCAAGAGCTCTTCCATCTCCTTCAAGATGTCACCATTTCGTATCTAATGTCTTTTCCATCTCCCAATTATGATGAAGAAAACACTTCCATTGAGCTTATTAAAGATCAAGAAAAACTCATTACGCCTATGCCATCCAAAAAATCTTGGCAAGATCAAAGTATCCCCTCTTGTTTCACTTTTCCATACTCACTCAAAAAATATGCTCAAGTTCCAAACACTCCTATCAGAAATGTTTCTCCTATAAAGGTTACTCATGAGCCTATTAATGACCTTGGCCACATTTCTAACTCTAAATATGTTGATATTCCTATCCACTATCCATTTTCATCTCCTACTTTTCAATCATTGGTCCTTATCCATCAAAGATAAAGCCTTCAAGCCTTTAATCCATACTAGGGCCTTATGCTCCTCCATCTCCTACTTACACTCCTATTTTATCACCTACTTCTCCCATTATACCCCAAGATCAACAAAGACACATATCCTTGATAAATCTTCATTCATTATCCATATGAACCACCCATATCATCCTCATTCATCCATAATTTTCAAGTATTTTGGAAGAAATTTCGATGTGCATCTTAATAATAGACATAAGAATCCATTTAAAAATGAAGATTACTATGTACCACCTAATCAATATGTGAATTAAAAGAAATAAAATATATTAAAGAGACCACAAAGGTCGACTAATCAAAAAGCGATATCAAAGAAAATATGGGCTCCTAAAATTGTTATTGAAGAAATGTGTTCTAAAGCATCCAAAGAAAAATAAAAATCTAGAGCTATATGGATTCCCAAGTCTCTTTAAGAGAAATACACCTTGAAAATAATTCAAAGTAAACATTCAAGCTCCCAAAGGCTTGCACTCCATCTTCCAAACATCCCCCTCAAAATTTTCTAAAGCATTTCACTCCATCTTCCTTAAAATTTACTCTTTATTATGTCATACATCTAAAGCTTGTGCTATTTCATCCATGATCCACTGGTCAATTCACCACCCATTAAGGTGTGTCTCGATTCTGATCTTGCCCACTTTTTAACCTACACTTATGCAATCCTTCTAAGGCTACCCTTATCTACTATCCATACTCCTAGCTTTCCAAAGAAAGGACTCTTCTCCTCCATATAATCTTTCTATTATCACCTCATTTTCAAAAAATGAACACTTGTCCTCCATATGATCTTTCTATTGAATTATTTTAATTTTGTAGTACTCAAGGTCAATTATTTTTTCAGATTATTAGAAACATTTTGGCTGATGATTTAGACTCTAGCATTAGTAGTTATAAATCTATTTTTTATTAAATTTTATTTTATGGTGAATCTCTAATAGTTTGTGACAGTGATAGTTTTTTTGTGGCTTTTCTAATAATCTTAACATTTTTAGGACATAGTTTTAATACTATTATGTTTAAATTGAATTATGTTAATTCATAATACTCTAAGACTCAATTGCCTTTTCTGATTATCAACAATATTTTGGATGATCAGATAGACTCTAGCATTAGTAGTTACAATACTTTTTTTTTAGTAACTATAGTTTGGTGGTGAAACTCTAACAGTTTGTGTTAATGATGGTCTTTTATGGGGTTGACTCTAATGGCCAAATGCAAAAATGCTCTCTGGTCTCTTTGTTTCTTAGGTTCAAGACCCTTTTTCTGCCTCCTTTAAAAAAATATATATCACTTTTTGGAATTACTGGAAAAAATATTTATCATGCTTAAAATCTAATGTAACAAAACTTAAAAATATTTACTCCCCCTTATGGTGTAGTGTATGCCTATGGGTCAGTCTACATGTAATATGGTGTTATATTTGCAAAACCTATTTTTTCAACATCATAAACTTTGTCTTCTTATTACCTCCAATACATTCCCCATTGTATATTTCAGTCATAATATACACACTACTTACATTTCAAAATCTTCATATATATTCCCCTTCATAGTCATACTTGGTCATATAAACATTTCCCCCTTATTCTTGTCACTTATGTTGAGTAGTGACATTTAATTGTGGCCCTGGGATTATACCAAATTAATTCCAAAAAAGGTGGGATAGTGTCATCACAATAGCCATATTTTTGTCCCAATTATTCTTGAGTGTCTCAAGACCTTTTCTTTCGATCTCCAATCTAGATGTGAGATCCATCATGTTACCTATTGGGTAAAAGCTTAAACTTGTATCGCCCTTTTATAAAGGAAAAGGCTAACAAAAGTATAATTGTTCACCTTCAATGACATAAGACTAGTAGTAATATTTAGAATTTGATAATAAAGTAAACTAATGAAATGTATATGAATGGATGAAATTTAGGATTATAATTTTTAATAATTATTTTGAATAAGAATAGATATGTCTTGCTAATTTTTAAAGACAATTTTTTACTTGTTGAAAAATGCAAAAAATTGGGAGTCTAGTGCCCACCACAAAACTCTATGGAAATGGCCATATTTCCCTTTGATATTAGGTTATGTTATAGATAACATATATATCTAGAACAATCAACCATAAAAATATCATTAGTCCTATATTTTATCTTTTATAATGATTCAAATTTCAACTCACCTGAAATTGATAATTTTCATCTCCCACCACATTTTTCAAAACAAATTTATTCTAACCGAAAGAAAAATTATACATTCTTGAAGATGACTCTCTCCTCTAGAACATCATGTGTTTTAAATATTTTTTGATATTATTTAATATTTTTTCAATTCTCAAAATTGACATCTTCTCGAGCATTAAAATATGTACTGGTGGAATTTTTTATTACAATATACAATATCTAATTAAAATACTATAAACTTTATATGAGAATATTATTTACTTTGAGATCTATAAAATGGTGTTTATATTTTATTTAAAAAATATCATAAAAAATAGTAAGAGTTACTGGCATGTCAATTTTCTGAAATAATATATATTTTTAGTAATTGAATACAAACCAATATAAATCATGCATTTAAGAGATATTTCTTATTGAAAAGGTTTGATCCCATATATAACTTAGTTAGAATAAATTTTTCAAGATCATATGTTTAAATAAAATTTATTTTTAGATAGAAATACTCAAATTCGGTCATTCCAATGAGTCGGCTTGAAAGGTGACACAACTTTTTACTTTTACATAGCGATAGATAAATTTTGACTTTTCATAAGATCCTCAACAACCTATAAATACCTTTGGATGACTTCCAAATGAGGTAGTAATAGTGCTTGTATCTAAGTTGCTTCATTTCTTGTATTGTACTCCTCATGCAAAAAATCTAATTACTTCCCTTGCAGAAATATGATCTTTGAAAAATACATTAAATTAAAACTATGATTCAATTTCAAATTTGATCCAAACTTATGTAAATCTATATCAATTTTATCAATTTTCTTCCTTGTTTCCTTTGCAAATCCTAGGACATTATATATTCTTCAAAACAATGTATTGACAGTAGTAACTAATTACTTGGCAATTGTAACTAATATCTCTAAATCAGTAATTAGAGTGGAAATCTCAACCTTTTTAATTGTAATCTTGGTTGCAATTTTCTCAAATACTCTATTTTCAAATTTTCTTTTTGAACATTTCATGAATTTCCCTTGAGCATCTATATTAGGGTCATTTAGCTTCTTAAATATCTTGATCAACTAGGGGGGATTTCTCATGTAAATTATCAACAAAAATAGTAGCAAGAAATATGTCTCTCATCTTATATAACACCTATCTTTGTCGGTGCTCCCTTTTCATCTTCTCTTTCTTATCCTTCCTATCTAGCAAGTTACTAAGTGTCCTTACTTGTTGAACACTCAACTTAGATCTATCCTAATTAGGAATTACAAGCACTTCAACGAGAGTAACAGGACTACCCTTCGTGTCTTATGGTGACCACTTCACCTTCTTCTTCAATCTCTTCCTATTTGAATTGGGTGTGCTGAAGATTGGCACTATATGATGGTGTTCTTGTGTAAAGACTTCCAAACTCAGCCTTTATGTCCCCTTCTCCTTCTCAGGCTCCACATCAAAATTTTTCTCCTTATTTTTACATTCCTTCTCCCTATTATCACCAATTTTGAGTTTAGTGGTTGAATTCTACTATCTAGACTCCTTTTTTCCCCCTCCAGAGGTCTTGAGGTACTCATTTTGTTCTAATTAGTAGATTGAGATACTTTATCTTATTTTCTCTTTTCAATATTCTCACCCTATATATTCACATTGTCATTACCCTCTTTGGCATCATGTTTTTGTCCCTTTTTTGGACATTTTCTCCTTCATTAGTTGGTTGACTATGTTGCTTGGCTTCACTAACATTTAGAAGCTCCCAAAGGCTTCCACTCCATCTTCCAAACATTTCCCTCAAAATTTTCCAAATCCTTTCACTTGATCTTGCTCAAAAAATCCTTTGTAGTACCTTATGCATCTAAACCTCATGTTATTTCATCCATGACCCCTTTTTCATTCCACCACTCCTGAAGGTGTGTGTCGATATCAATCTTTCCCACTTTTTCACCTACACTTATCAAATCCTTCAAAGGCTACCCTTACCTACTATCCATACTACTAGCTTTCCAAAGAATTAACTCTTATCCTTTTTGGTGTAAATAAGTATTTACTATTTACACTTTATGTAAGTTTACTTTGGTTCATATATTTTCATATTAGTTGTCATATAGACACCTAGTAGTTTGCATATTCATATGAGTTGTCATGTAGACAACACAGTAGTTTGCACTCCAATTGAGCACATGTTCTCTACTACATCTCTTTATGAGATACACCTTTACATTCTTATTCTCTCATTGTTGCACATACATTCATATACAATGGAGGATAATCCACTCTTGCTAGACATGTGCTTAGTTGTTTCTTATCTCTTTTCATGACTCCTAGACATATTAATTGCCTCTATATATAAGGCTCTTCTATGATGTACTCAGTCAATTATCTAATATCCATTATCATTTTTTTCATTATTTGTCTCTCTTGTCTATCTACTAAGATTCTTGATCTTGGCATTGAATTATTACCTTAGGAAAATTCTTACAATTACATATATACCAATCCAAATCACAAATCATAAAAGTTAGTACAGCATAGGTTCTCATCAAGATCACAAAGTTAGACCAACTACAAACACTTGGGTTCAAAAGAAAAACTTGATGATGTTCTGATACTCAATAACCATTGTTAACACTCAAAATCATCATGCACCTGATAGACATAGAATCTTGCCTCATACTAATCACTTCTAAGTAGCTTGAACTTGGTTAGCACTTTTGTGACTTGGTGAATATTGTGAAACTTGGTATATAAACTGAATCACTTGGTCAAAACTCCATGGCTTTGTCAACATTAACACTATGAGCTTAGTATAAGGTAAATCATTTGGTTGATACTCCTTGGCTCAGTAAACACTAGATTCTCATCACTAAAACTAAAAGCTTGGTAGATATTGGTGAGAATGGTTGACACTATGCAACTTAGTTAATATCATGAAGCTCAATAGATATTGCTTGTCATGAACAGTATAAAGATCATGGAACTTAATAGCCACTGTAGAACTTTGTAACAACTATACTACTTAGTAGGAACTATATTACTTGGTAGTAACTAGAGAACTTGGTAAATAGTAGACACTGAAAGATAAGCTCGATAGTAGCTTAACTAGTTGGCTAAGTGTGAGTCACTAATAAAAAAACTTTGACCTTAATGTCAAAAATCTCCCCCTTTGGCATTAGTGACAAAAACACTTATCAATCCAAAACTAAATGCTCAAAATTTAAAGTCAAAAACATTATTTTATTGGTTTGCTTTTCAATATTTAGATCATTCTCCATTCTTTCATTTTCTTATCTTTGATTCATGAGTTTTTCATTTGTATTAGTGAGCTGATCAATGAAGTTTATTTGTTGAAGGGATAGATGCTGAATTTTATTTTATTTTTTCTTCTATCTCTTCTTTGGCTTTTTCTTTTTCTTCCATGACTTCACATAATCTTACTAATTGGATTTCTTGTTCTCTTTTTAGCTATCTAAATTCTTCTTGATGATTGGAATTCTTTTCTATTAGATCTCTGATTGCTTCATCAACTTCATCTAAATTTCTTTCTCAACAGACATCTTCGATTCTTTTTTAGTGTAGAGATTGTCATTCATTTTTATTGAAAGATCTTTCCTTCTTTTCAATGATTGAGAAATTTGCTCCTTTGCTTTCTTTAGTTGCCAATAGACAATTTAGGATCCAACTTTTCAGTGTCAATAGCCTTATCTACCCTGTATATCTTCATTCCCATTGATCTTTGCTCAAGTTGTTAAACTTCTTCTCTAAAAATGACAAAGCTTTGATACCAATTGTTGAAAATATTAGATAGGAAAGGTTACTCAGAGGCAAAGGGTGAATCAAGAACCAATAGAAAATTAACTTATTTCACCAATTAATCCTTCATTTAATATTCTAATCTAATTGTATGCATGGAAGAATTAAATTAGAAAAACATTCATAATACTTCAACATGAGATCTGGTGACCCAAAAACCTTCCAAATGGAAAGTAAAACTAGGGCTGGCATGATACCCACAACCTTTAGTACTAAAGTATAAAGTTTGCCTATTAAGGCTTACAATTGATCACTTCTTATGATTTGCCCTATTAGGAGAAATAAGGACTACTAGGTCCACCTTGTGAAAGGATTTATAAAACATGAAATGAAGTATGCACTTGATAAAGAGATTTATCAAAGACTATTAAGTCCACCTTGTTGAAGAATTTAACTAAGACACTTATTAGGTTGAACCAATGGTTGATCTCTAATGCATAACTCTGATTTTCAAGTTGAGATTACTTTGAAATGTAAAGATCACTTTGCTATGATAGATAAATCTGTATTGTCCCTTAGAAAGTTTGTAGCCTTCTCAATTTACACTCCTACTCTCCATATTCACTTCATACTTACTAATTTGAATATGATACAATTCATTACATATTTACCAATCCAAATCAAAATTTATCAAAGTCAGCTACAACATAGCTTTCCATCAAGATCACAAAGTTGGCCCAATTGCAGGCACTTGGGTTCAGAATATAAACTTGATGATGATTTGATACTCAAGAACCATTATCAACACTCAACATCATCATGTACTCAGTAGATATAGAATCTCAATTCATACTAATCACTTCCAATTAGCTTCGACACAGTCAACACTTCTATGACTTGGTGATCACTTGGATGACACTCCATGGCTCAGTCAACACTAACACTGCAAGCTCAATATAAACTGAATAACTTGGTTGACACTCCTTGGCTCTATCAACACTAGATTCTCATCACTAATATTACATGTTTAATAGATAATGGTGAGCATGGTTGACACTGTGCAACTTGATTAATACTATGAAGCTTGATTGGTACTACCACTCAATAGCTTGGTAGATACTACTCATCATGAACTCTATAAAGACTCTGGAACTTGGTAGAAATTGTAGAACTTGGTAACAATTTTATTTCTTGATTGCAACTATATTACTTGGTAGTAATTGGAGTACTTGGCTAACACTACAAACTGAAAGGTAAGCTTGGTAGTAGCTTAAATAATTGACTAAGTAGGAGTCACTAATAAAAAAACTTTTATGTTTTAGTCAAAAATCTCCCCCTTTAGTATTAATGACAAAAACACTTATCAATCCAAAATTGAATGCTCAAAATTTCAAGTCTAAAACATTCTTTTATTGGTTTTCTTTTCAGTGTTTAGATCATTCTACAGTCTTTCATTTTTTGATCTTAGATTTATTAGTTCTTCATTTTCATTAGTAAGCTGACCATTGAAGTCAATTTTTTGAAGGGATAGGTGCTAAATTTCATTATTATTTTCTTCTATTTCTTCTCTAGCTTCGTCTTTTTCTTCCATGACTTCACATAATCTTACTGATTGGATTTCTTGTTCTCTTTCAGATTTCTAACTTCTTCTTGAAGATTGGAATTCTTTTCTAATAGGTATTTTATTACATCATCAACTTCATCTTAATTTTTTTTTGGACAAATATCTTCAATTCTTTCTTCAATGTAGAGATTGTCATTTATTTGTATTGAACGATCTTTCTTTCTTTTCAATAATTGAGACAGTTGCTCCTTTCTTTCTTTAGTTTCCCATTAGCTAGCTGAAGATCCAAGTTTTTATTGTCAACAACCCTATCTAACCTATATAGGTCCATTTTGTCTAACCTTTGCTCAAGTTGCTAAATCTCTTCCCTAAGAATGATAAAGCTCTAATACCAATTGTTGGAAATATTTGATAGGCAAGGTTATTGAGAGGGGAGGGGTAAATAAAGAACCAATAAAACTTTAACTTATTTCACCAATTAATCCTTCATATAATATTTTGATCTAATTGCATGCTTAAAATAATGAAAGTAGTAAAACATTCATAACACTTTGACACAACATATAGTTACCTAGAAACCTTCCATATAGAATGTGAAACTAGGGTGGAGGTGATACCTACAAGATTTAGTACTACCATATAAAGTTAGATTGTTAAGGTTTACAATTGATCACTTATGATGATATGCCCTACTAGGAGCAATAAGGATTTCTAGGTCCACCTTGTGAAAGGATTTACAAAACATACAATGACGTATGCACTTAGTAAAGATATTTATCAAAGTTTTTTAATTCTACCATGTTAAAGGATTTAACTAATACACCTATTAGGATGAACCAGTGGCTGATCTTTGATCTAGAACTCTAATTTTCTAGTTTAGATTCTTTTCAAATGTAAAAATTGTCTTGCTATGATAGATAAATCTTTATCATCCCTTATACTTTTTGTAGCTTTCTCAATTCACACTTTTTCTCTTCTTATTTGATTCATACTTAGTTATTTGGATATGATATAATTCATTACATATATACCAATCCAAATCAAAATTCATCAAAGTTAGCTAGAACATAGGTTTCCATCAAGATTACAAAGTCACCCCAACTACTCACACTCAGGTTTAGAAGATAAACTTGGTGATGTTCTGATACTCAAAATCCATTATCAATGCTTGGCATCGTCATGCACTCAGTAAATGAAGAATCTCAGTTCATACTAATCACTTCCAACTAGCTTGAACTTAGTGAACACTTGTGTGACTCACTAAATTGTACAAAACTTAGTATATAAATTACATCACTTGGATGACACATCATGGTTCGATCAAAACTAACACTTTGAGCTAGGTATAAACTAAATCACTTGGTTGACATTCCTTGGTTGGATAAACACTATATTCTAATCACTACTATTGAAAATTTGGTAGATACTAGTGAGAATGGTTGACACTATGCAACTCAGTTAATATGGTGAAGCTCGATTAGAAATGTCACTAAATAACTCAATAGATACTGCTTGACATGAATTGTATGATGATTTAAGAACTCAGTACCAACTATAGAACTTGGTAACAACTATATTACTTGGTAGTAACTGGAGCACTTGGTTAACACTACAAATTGAAAGATAAGTTGAGTAGAAGCTTAACCAATTGACTAAGTGTGAGTCACCAATAAACAAACTTTAACCTTAACATCAAAAATCTCCCCCTTAAGCATTAATGACAAAAACACTTATCAATCCAAAACTGAATGCTCACAATTTCAAGTCCAAATCATTATTTTATATGTTTTCTTTTAATTTTTTAGATCATTCTATAGTTTTTCATTTTCTTATCTTAGATTCATGAGTTGTTCATTTTCATTAGTGAGCTGATCAATGAAATCTATTTGTTGAAGGGATCGATGTTGAGTTTCATTATTCATTTCTTCTATCTCTTCTTTGTCTTTGTCTTTTTCTTCCATGACTTCACATAATATTACTAATTGAATTTCTTGTTCTCTTTTCAGGTTTCTAACTTATTCTTGAAGATTAGAATTCTTTTCTAATATTTCTTTGATTGCTTCATCAGCTTCATCTAAATTTCTTTTTGGATAGATATCTTCCATTCTTTCTTTAGTGTAGAGATTTCCATTCATTTGTACTAAAAGATCTTTCCTTGTTTTCAATGATTGAGAGAGTTACTCTTTTGTTTTCTTTAGTTTCACAATAGCCTATTCAAGATCCAACTTTTCATTTTCAATAGCCTTATCTAGCTTGTATATGTCCATAGCCTTTGATCTTTGCTCATGTTGCTAAACTTCTACTCTAAGAACAATAGAGCTTTGATACCATTTTTTGGAAATATTAGATAGGTAAGGTTACTCAAAGGGGAGGGGTGAATTAGGAACCAATAAAGCTTTGACCTATTTTACCAATTAATCATTCATATAATATTTTGATATAATTGCATGCATGAAAAAATGAAAGTAGTAAAACATTCATAAGAGTTTGACACAAGATATGGTGACCTAGAAACCTTCCAAATAGAAAGTAAACTTGGGGTGGGGATGATACCCACAATCTTTAGTATTGTAGTATAAAGTTAGCCTATTAAGGCTTAAAATTGATCACTTCTGATGATCTACCTTGTTAGGAGCAATAAGGATTGCTAAGTCCACCTTTTGAAAGGATTTACAAAACATAAAAATGAAGTACATACTTGGTAAAGAGATTTATCAAAGACTATTAAGTATACCCTATTAAAGGATTTATCGAATACACCTATTTGGATGAACCAGTGGCTGATCTTTGATCTATAACTTTGATTTTCTACTTGAGATTCCTTTGAAATGTAAAGATCACATTGCTATGATAGATAAATCTTTAATGTCCTTTATATTGTTTGTATCCTTCTCAATTCAGACTTCTGCTCTTCAAATTTCCATCATACATACTTATTTGGATATTATATAATTCAATACATATGTACCAATCCAGATTACAATTCAATAGAGTCAGCTACAACATAGGTTTCCATCAAGATCAAAAAGTCAGCCCAACTATTGACATTTGGTTTTAGAAGATGAACTTGGTGATATTATGATACTCAAAAACCATTATCAATGCTTGGCACCATCATGCACTTAGTAGACATAGAACCTTAGTTCATAATAATCACCTCTAAGTAGCTTGAACATAGTCAACACTTGTATGACCTGATGAACACTATAGAACTTGGTATATAAACTGAATCACTTTATTGATAGTCTATGACTCAACCGACACTAACACTGCAAGCTAAGTATAAATTGAATCACTTGGTTGACACTCCTTGGCTCAGTCAACACTAGATTCTCATCACTAATACTCCAAGTTCATATTTGTGTGTATGGTTGGCACTATGAAACTCGGTTAACACTATGAAACTTAGTTAGCATTGTCACTAAACAACTTAGTAGATACTACTCGTCATGGACTATATAAATATTCTAAAACTCCATAGAAACTATAAAACTCATTAATAACTATATTACTTGGTAGCAACTATATTATTCATTAGTAACTACAGCACTTGGTTAACACTACAAACTAAAAGATAAGCTTGGTAGAAACTTAACCAATTGACCAAGTGTGAGTCTCTTATAAACAAACTTTGACCTTAATGTCAATATAACCTTGGGAGCTTTGGTGTATTTTTTCAGGAAGAAGGATGGTACCATGAGACTATGTATACATTATAAGATGCTTAACAAGGTTATCATTAAGAATAGATATCCATTTCCTAGAATTGATGAATTATTTTATCAAGCGAGAGGTAAAATTGTATTTTCTATGATAGAATTGAGGTCTAGATATCATCAACTCCATATTAAAGATGAAGTCATTCACAAGACTGCTTTTAGAACTTGATATGGACATTACAAATTTATTATACTAAAATTCAAATTAACCAATGCTTCGATAGTTTTTATGAATCTTATGAATAAAATTTTTCAATATTTTTTGTATAAATTTGTGTTGTTGTTTATGTGTGACATTCTCATATACTCACCAAATGAGAAGGAACATCAAAGGCATTTAAATATAGTTTTGTAGAGGTTACAAGAACATAAATTATGCAACAAACTATCTAAATGTTCATTCTATTAAAATGAGATTCAATACTTGGGACACATTATATAAGCTCAAGGGATAGTCATAGACCCCACTAAGATCAAGGTAATAAGAGATTGGCATGTACCTAGGAATGTGATAGAGGTCAAGAGTTTCATGGGTTTAATAGGATTTTAATAGAAATTTGTTAGAGATTTGTCTAGGTTAGCTTACCCCATTACCTCACATTAAAGAAAAGGGAAGAACTTCATTTGGACCAAAAAGTTTCAAGAAAAATTTAAATAGTTTGAAGGAGAAGTTAACTATGACCTCAATACTTATAGTACCTGATCCCCATGGCCAATTCATGGTTATAATTGATACATCTAGGGAAGGTTTAGGATTTATATTAATACAAGAAGATGAAGTTATTTCCTATGAATCTAGGAAAATGAAAATTTATGAACAAAATTATGCTTCACATGATTTGGAGTTAGCAGCCATTATTCAACCCTCTAGTTGTGGAGGCACTATTTGTTAGGAAAACCTTTTGAACTCTAATTAGATCGCTACAACTTGAAATATAAATTTACTCGACCTAACCTTAATGCATGATAAAGGGGATGGATGGAATTTATCACATATTATTAATTTATGTCCAACTACATTAAGGGAAAGGAAAAAAAGCTAATAGATACATTAAGTTGCAAAGGCATGTGTTAGCTATAGTAGCCATAGCTATCAAACATAGGGAGCAAGTATTAGAACATCTCACTAGAGACAATTTCTATAGTGATATCAGCTAAGAACTTCATGGAGACCCTCAAGATGTATGCTATGAAGATAATCAATTAGAAGAGTATGGATTGTTGAGATAGAAAGTTAGGATGATTATACCTAAGGTTATAGAAGTCCAAAGGGTGATTTTAGAAGAAATCCACACAACTCCCTATTCTAAACATCTTGGAATAACCATAATCATGGTAGATATAAAACCCTTATATATTTGGAAAGAATGAAAAGAGAAATAATGGGCTATTTAGTTGGATGCCTCAAGTGTTAAAAAGTCAACGCAAAACACCATTACCCAATAGGCCTACTACACCCAAACAAGGTTCCGAAATGGAAGTGGCATATATTTACTATGGATTTAATTCAGCAATTTCTCATGACCTAGAATAAACACAATAAAATCTTAGCAGTGGTAGAAAATTTAACCAAAGTGGCTCACTTCATACTATGCAACTTAATAGATGGAGCACATAAGATTGCTCACAAGTTGATTCTATTAGAAGAAATTCTAGTACTTGGGAAATATTATATAAGCTCAAGGGATAGTCATAGACCTAACTAAGATCAAGGTAATAAAATATTGGAATGTATCTAGGAACGTGATATAGGTTAGGAGTTTCATGGGTTTAATAGGAATTTAATAGATATTTGTTGGAGATTTCTCTGGGGTAGCCTAGCCCATTACCTCAAATTGAAGAAAAGGGAAGAAGTTCATATTAACCAAAAAGTTTCAAGAAAATTTTGAATATTTTAAGGAGAAGTTAACTACCACCTCAGTACTTATAGTACCTGATCCCCGTGGCCAATTTGTGGTTATAACTGATACATCCAGGGAAGGTTTAGGATGTGTATTAATGCAAGAAGATGAAGTTATTTCCTATGAATCTAGGAAGATGAAAACTTATGAACAAAATTATGCCTCACATGACTTGGAGTTAGCAACCATTATTCAACCCTCTAGTTGTGGAGGCGTTATTTGTTAGGAAAACCCTTCAAGCTCTAATTAGATCACTACAACTTGAAATGTAAATTTACTTGACCTAACTTTAATGCTCAATAAAGGGGACAGATGAAATTTCTCACATATTATTAATTTATGTCCAACTACATTAAGGGAAAGGAAAAAAAGGTAGTAGATACTTTAAGTTATAAAGGCATGTGTTAGCTATAGTAGCCATAGCTATCAAACATAGGGAGCAAGTATTAAAACACCTAGCTAGAGATCATTTCTATAGTGATGCTAGCTAAGAATTTCATGGAGACCCTCAAGATGTATGGTATGAAGATTATCAATTAAAAGAGGATGGATTGTTGAGATAGAAAGGTAGGATGTATATACCTGAGGTTCGAGAAGTCCAAAGGATGATTTTAGAAGAATTCCACATAGCTCCCTATTCTAAACATCTTGGAATAACCACGATCATGGTAGATATAAAACCCTTATATATTTGGAAAGAATGAAAAGAGAAATAATGGGCCATGTAGTTGGATGCCTCAAGTATCAAAGAGTCAACACATAACACCATTACCCAATAGGCCTACTACACCAAACAAGGTTCCCAAATGGAATTGGCATATATTTACTATGGATTTAATTCAAGAATTTCCCATTGCCTAGAATAAACATAATACCATCATAGCTATGGTAGAAAAGTTAACCAAAGTGGCTCACTTCATACTATGTAACTTAATAGATGGAGCACCTAAGATTGCTCACAAGTTTGTTCGAGAAATTTTTAGATTTCATGGAATTCCATGAAATATTATATTTGATAGAAATGCTAGGATAATATCCAAGTTTTAGAAAACTCTATTTTCATCTTTGGGAACCAAGACGAATATTAGTCTCACTA
>CM053790.1:635709562-635832062 GCA_028749045.1 Cupressus sempervirens | reverse complement strand
GTCATGAAACATATTGTGAGTCTGTTCTTATTTCATACTATTTCCTCTTTAATGAAAACTTATCTTTTTATATCTCACTAACGAATGAAGGAGTATCATAATCATAAGCTTGGTTACATATTTGGGTCATAACTAATGGTCAAAGAATAGCCATAATTTCTGAGAAGCATCAATTCATCTCATTCTTTAATTATAAAATATTTCTTATCTATGCATATTGCGTGCATACCCATAGGAACTGAATTTTTTTAGTCCCCTCAAGACTGAATGCTCAACAATTGTTTAACGCATTTAATATTTTAAGTTCTACAAGGTCCCCTTCATCTTTTGGAATGAAGTATATTTTTGACTTATACACTATTATTTTCTATATACTAGTCATGATAATAGTTAGAACAATATTCAAAAAAATCTAAATGTTAAGAATCTCATAATTATGAGTAGTCTTCTTAGATACACCAAAAGATAGCATAGCCAAGTGTAAATGGGTAAAAAGGAGGGGTATTCGTGCAAGAATAATAAACTATTAATTAGTGTCTTTATTGCATGAATATTTAACAAAAGAAATTGTCTAGTCAAAGTCAACTGATGATTGCACAAAGTATATTCAGTTGTAAAGTTGAGCAGTGGTGATTATGCTATTCATTTTTCCATTTAAATCATTGGCCAAGGTATGTTATAGGAATTCTTTCCAAAAATGATTACTAAAGGTTAGGGGTGATATTTGACAAAGGGAAGGTTGTTAGAGGAATTACTCATCCTTGTATGTTTCTTAGCTGACACTCTAATAACAATATACTTAGAATGGAAGGACTATGGTACTACAAGCCCAACTCAAGGTAGGGAGGGCCTTTCTCATTAGAGATTGTGTGAGAATTTTTTAAGGTCTATAGTTGGGTGGCTAAGCCTATGTCAATGCTTCTCCTCTTCATTAAATGTCAAGCCTTGCAAAACATGTTGGTAGTTATTCCAGTTCATGTATAAATTCTAAATCTTTTACTTGTACATACTTTTATATTACTTTGATATGTATAGATGGAAATATGGTTAAATTTATTTTTTATTATTTCAAAATGTAATCATAGCAGTTTGTGATGGAAGTTAATTTAGTTGTCTTTCATATAAAATGGATATAATCATTACTTAAATTTGATTCTATAGCTTTTATAATAAATTCAAAAATAGTTTCATTTTTGTATGATTCATTATTTGTAAATTAATTCATGTCATTCCTTATGATTCTTGATTATAATCTTATAATATTTTCTTTACTTTCAACTAATAAAAATGATATGTTACATACATGTTTGATAGGATCCTAAGGAAGTCCTTTTGTATTATTTGGGCATTGCAAGGTTAGAAATTCTACATATTAGGTAGGATCCCAAGGAAATGTAAGGCATCATGGTTGGGAAAGAAAGCACCTCTACCATATTTTATGTAATGATTGAATTGCGAGAAGATTATACATAACAACTGGTTCTTATATGTTGGTTAAGGACACTTACATACGAGAAACTATGAATGAATATTAATGATAGGATGTAACCTTTGTTGACATAACTTTCTTTGAACTATTATGGTGATGAGATGAGCTTGAGGTCCTAGGTCATACAAATAATAAGAGTGTTTCAACTAATCTAATCTTTATAGGTGATTGGTGAGTATACCTAGATGATTTACTTAATTATGTAGATCACACAGTAGATGTTATTATAATTTTATGATATACACATTATCCATGTCCAACATCTAGGTCAATATTTTTTGTATGGTTCTCATTGAGGCATGATAATTTAGATTGTAATTGGTGTAAACTTACGATGAAATGAAGTTTGACATGTAGGTCAACTTCTTTAGTATATTTATTTATGTCATGGTCATGTGATGACATGTAGTATTTGACAATTTGCTCAATAATTAGCTTATCTTATGTAATTATCTATCATTTCAACATGTAGGTCAAAAATAATAATGAAGTTGGATAATTAACTGGAAGATATTTTTATTTATATGTTTATTTAACTATGTGTAGTCAACTTTTGACTTTTGACCTTGACTAGATTTTTGGGCCTATGTGGCAAGTATATAGAGATTGGTCTTACTATGAGAATGTAAAAGGGTATGTATAGATCCTTCTTTTATCTATTTTTTAGAATGTATTGCATTCGTTCTATGTGTATGTCATGGTCCACCTTGTGCAACTCTAACTTATGGAAAATCATCTTGAGTTGTTAGTTTGGACTCCTAGTCAATATGTTGTTCCACATAAGCTTAGTCATTATGTATTGGACTTAGAGCTTTGGTTGATGTGTGTAGTGAACATTTAGTGTACTTAGTACTTTATAGTGTGTGGCTTTTTATTATTTATCTTCTTATCGTATTGATTAAGATATATACCATTAATTATGAGCTAACCTATTCAATATAATGAAAATGCATTGGATGCTAATATGTGCAAGCATTTGTATGCATAATGAATGTTATTATATTTCATGATAATTGAAAAAATACTAAATATAGATGTAATGTGATTTCATTCCTTGATCAAGTTTCATGGACATTGACCTATTTTTGTGGATGCTTACTCATTTAGGAAACACTACATGATAGATTGTCCCAATAACTAATTATTAATCTTAGTGTCATTTGATTTCCACAATTCATTAACAATAATCAGAGTTTTTTTGGAATATGATTGTGTCTATATTTTTTAGCATCAATGTTTTAGATCACACACAGTGATCCATCATCAGGATGAAGAGCAAGAGAATAGAAAAATAAGTAGCAGACTTGAGGAGACACAGAGATATAAAAAATGGAGGGACTGGGGGGAAAAGAGGGGGGGGGGGGGAAGAGACATGAAGATCAAGAGGGGAGATCATAAGATGAAAAAGAAGGAAGTTAGTGAAAAAGAAGAAATTCAAAAATTAAAGCAATTGAAAAATAAATAAAAACAAGAACACATAGACAAATAACAAAAGTACAAAACCAAGGATTAAGAATGAAACCTAATTAGAAGGAATATGTAAAGCTAAGAAAGATGAGACAAAGAAAAAATTTGAAACCTAGAAATAAAATAATAATAATGATGAGTATTAATAATAAAATGGATGTATAATATAAATGAATAAGGATGTATAAATATTATAATAGCAACACAAATAATATAACTAAATAAGACGAAAGAAAATTTGGATTATATATATATATATATATATATATATATATATATATATATATATATATATATATATATATATATATATATATATATATATATATATATATATATAAAAGAAGAAAATGAAAATCAATAAAATAACAAATTATAAGTATAATGAAGAAAACAAAGAATAAAAATAAAATAACAATAATAACGTACAAAGAATGTGAAACTGACCATAAACCACATAAAATAATAATACAAATGAAAATTAATAATGATGATGATAATGATGATGATGATGATGATGATGATAATAATAAATGACAAATAACAAATGGATACCTTATACATAAATATAAGAATGCGTAAATATTAAAATGAAAAATGACTAAATATAAAAATAATGAGTTGAGAATGTGAGTCCAAAAAAGAACTACAATTTTTTTTTAAAAAAAATTGATAATAATAAACTAATAACATATGGATGAATAATACATATATATAAGAATGCATAAATAAAAAGAAACAGATAATAACATCACAAAAACTATAATTAATGAAGAAAAGATGAATCAATAAATATAATTTAATTATAAATCTATAAATATGAAGAAAAACACAAATAAATTAAGACAAGATGATTCATCTTGATTCAATATAAATTTATGAATCTATATATATATTTGCTATTATTATTATAATATGATATTATTATTAGGAATGAAAATCAATCACAAAATAATAGCAATAACATGTTTATAAGATGAAAATCGATAATAATGAAAATCAACCACAAAATAATAATAATAACATATTTATAAGATGAATCTAAAAATATAACATTTAATTAAGACAAGAATGAATATATATAAATTAATTATATATCTACTATAAATATTTTTAAATATATAATTAATTTATATATATTGATTCTTGTCTTAATTAAATGTTATTTTTTTAGACTCATCTTATAAATATGTTATTATTATTATTTTGTGGTTGATTTTTATTATTATCGATTTTCATCTTATAAATATGTTATTATTATTATTTTGTGATTGATTTTCATTCTTAATAATAATATCATATAATAATAATTATATATATATATATATATATATATATATATATATATATATATATATATATATATATATATATTCCAGAATAACATATTGTACATATATAGATTCATAAATTTATATTGAATCAAGATGAATCATCTTGTCTTTATTAATTATAGTTTTTATAATGTTATTATCTTTTTCTTCTTATTTATGCATTCTTATATATAGGTATTATACATCCATCTATTATTAGTTTTTTATCATTATTATCAATTATTATTATTATTTTTGGTTCCTTTTTTGAGTCACATTTTCAGCTCGTTATTTTTATGTTTAGTCATTTTTTCATTTTAATATTTATGCATTCTTATATTTATGTATAAGGCGTCCATTTGTTATTTTTATTATTTATTATTATTATTATCATCATCATTATTAATTTCCATTTGTATTATTATTTTATGTGGTTCATGGTCAGTTTCACATTCTTTGTATGTTATTATTATTATTTTATTATTATTCATTTTTTTCTTCATTATACTTATAATTTGTTATTTTATTGATTTTCATTTTCTTTTTATTTATATATATAAGTAATATGCTTTTTTTTTTTCTTATTTAGTTATATTATTTGTATTGCTATTATAATATTTATACATCCTTATTCATCTATATTATACTTCCATTTTATTATTAATACTTACCATTATTATTATTTTGTTTCTAGGTTTAGACTTTTTTCTTTGTCTCATCTTTCTTACCTCTACATATTCTTTCTTATTCGGTTTCATTCTCTATCCTTGGTTTTGTCCTTTTGTTATCTATCTATGTGTTCTTGTTTTTATTTATTTTTCAATTTCTTTAATTTTTGAATTTCTTCTTTTTCACTCATTTCCCTATGTGTCTCCTCTAGTCTACTACTTATGCTTCTATTCTCTTGCTTTTCATCCTGATGATGGATCACTATGTGTGATCCAAAACATTGATGCTAAAAAATTATAGACACAATCGAATTCCAAAAAAACTCTGATTATTCATTATTAATCTTAATCATGATCTATAGATGTGATTAAAAAATTATTTATGACATAAATTTAAAGGAAAAGTATTGTGTCTTGATATTGAATTTGATCTCCTTGAGCTACTGACATTGTGAATGAGCTAAAAGTAATGTGAGTGTATATCTGTGAATATGTTAGGAAGTTGATATGAATTATTTACTAGCAGGGTCAAATCCATGTGAGACCTAGTTATGATAAGTAATAACAATTATGTATATGATATCTTTTGATTTTAAGGTAATATGTCACTTAATTTTGAGAATCATTGAGATAAGAAAATATTTTATTTTATGTTCCTTTCTTTTATATTTTATTAATGATATATAATAGACTGATATTTTGATGTTGTTCACGTAAAGAAATAGAAAAAATGACACAATATAAGAAAGACGGAATATTCTCAAAGAGAGATAGTTTAACCTTGTAAAATTAAATGACGGAAATATAATTCACACACTCAAACATAGAAAATAATTTTGAAATGATTACCTATTCATCTTGCCTATTTCAAGTTTGTATAATTTTTCCTTCTATTTTGTTTCAACAAGATGTATTAGTACTATCTCTAAAAATTTGTGTATTAATTCTATCAAAATGCAAGCTAGATTTATGATCTTGTTATTGTGAAATTATAGAACATGAAAGAGATTTCTATATCTTAACATGAGGGATGATTCAAGAGGAGGATAAATGTAGAAAGTTTTGGAAGGATATGATGATCAGAGAGGAGAACTTTTGGAAGCAGAGATCCTCAGTGTTATGGCTCAAGGTGGGTGATAGGAATACTACATTTTTTCATAGATCAGCCTCTATTCATAAGATAAGAAATACTATTGATAATGTCAAATATGTTAATAATGTGAAGCCTACACAAAATAAAGAGATAGGAAACTAGGCAACTTCTTATTTCAAGAACTCCTATTTGGAAGATCAGAGAAATATTAGGGAAGAAGACAGGTGATTGCTGATTAATTCCATGCCCACAGTGATCTTGGATAAACAGAACATTTGAGGAACTTGCGTAAGAGGTCATTGAGGAGGAAGTTGGTAGAGCTACCTTTTCTATGAAAGCCTATAAATCTCCAAGACTTGACAGTTTCCCCCTGGCATTTTTCTAGCACTTTTGGGATGTTATTAAATTATATCTCCTCTAGGTAGCTCATGACTTCTTCATAATAGGGAAACTTCTCAAACAACTCAACAAAAAATTTATTGCACTAATCTTGAAAGTTAAAGACCCAAAAATCCTCTTTGATTTTAAGTCAATTTTCCTCTATAACACCACTTATAAGATTTTCTCTAAAATTTTGGTGAATAGATTAAAATTGTTGCTGCATAAATTCATTTGGAAAACCTAGAATGGGTTTGTCCTAGGATGCCAAATCTTAGATGCTGCCATAATGACTCATGAAGTTTTACACTCAATGGAGAAGAGTGGTAACCAACATATGGCTTTGAAACTTGACATCTCTAAAGCTTATGATAAGATTAATTTGATTTTCTTGTGTGAATCTATGGGTAAAATTACTTTTAGTCAAAATATTATAAGAACAGTGAAATTGATGGTGGAATCTATCAACTATTTGGTGATGGTGAATGGGTCATCCTGGGGGAATTTCGGCAAGGAGAGGGGACTAAGATAGGGTGACCCAATCTCTCCCTATTTGTTTATAATGGAAGGAGGGTGATTAAAGGCATTAAACATGCATCCACACTTCCATCCCAAGTGATACAACAGTTTGTGAACAACACCTTTTTACTTTTGGAATCCTCGATGGGTGAAGCCAAAGTTTGGAAGTTGGTGGTAGAGACATATGCGATCAATGTGGGATAGAAAATTAATTTGGGCAAAAGTAAAGTGTTATTATTTAACACCACTTGATACACAATGAAGGATTTCAAATATTTTATGATATAATACTATTGAGTTACTGAATATGTTTTAGGGAGGCTCTTTTTAGAAGCTAGAGGTGAACTAGGTGTTTAAGATGGATCTATTACAATTTGTGGACAATTGTCAAGGACCCTTTACTCACTTCCTCCTTGTTAGTTTGTGGAAGGTTATCCCCACCTCTCCCCCCCTCCCCATGCCTGTTGGGGAATTTGGAAGGAGAGAAATAATAGGGTGTTTAGGAATGAAGAGAGAGATGAGGAATTTTTTGTGGAAAATATTTACAAACTTATGGTTTAAAATATGAATTGTAGCAATTAGACAAAATCCCCCCTTGTGTGCTAGAGGTTAGAGTGGCCAAGGGTTGTAGATTGAAGGAGGGGATAAAGGAGACTGATAATTCTAATCTATTAGCTAGGAAAAGGACACAATGTGAACCCCTGCCTATGAATTGGGTTAAGATCAATTTTGATGGTGCTAGTAGGAGGGAGGGCTCGACAAGAGGAGGAATGGTCAGGGATAGTAAGGTTAGGATGTTGTTGGTATATTCTAGGACAACTAGGGAAAGCATCAAACAACATCATGGAGGTGATGGCTTTTTATTAGGATTTAAAATTGGTGATAAGTGTGGGATGGAGAAATGTAGAAATTGAAGATGACTCTAAAATCATGATATAAACTATTCAAGGTAAGACAAGGGAAGGATGTGTTATCAAATGGGTGATAGAAGACATCAGACACCTATTAGCTATATTAAATAGGTTTCATTTGAATCATATATTTTGAGAGGGAAATAGTGTGAGAAATGGTATGGCAGTGATAGGTCTAAATGCGAAAGGACTAAGATGTTGGAGGGAATTTAATGCCTTGTCAAATTTGGTAAGAGAGTTAGTGTTTCAAGAAATTAAGAATGATGAATCCTAGCTAGAGAGATTTTTTAAATTTTTGTATCATGTTGGTAAGTTGGTGGAAAGGAAAAAGCCATGAAGGAAAGATGGCTAGGAGTGATGGAAATGGTACTGGTAATAATAAATTCACATGGCCTAAAAAAGAAACAGTTTTGAAGTTTGAGAAAAAAGGCTTTTTAATGATTTTCCAATGCATGTTCTCGTACAGTGGGTAGAGAAAAGGTTTAAATTTTAAATGGTTAGTGTCTATTATGAATGATGGAAAATATTGGTTGAAAGATAGAGGAGGTTGACATGTGACATCAATTTCTACTAAGGATGCTACTATAATTACTAATAATAATGGTCATTATTTTTGCCTAAGGGTTTTTTTTTGCCTAAGTGTGAAGTCATTTTTAGCAAGTGTTTCCTAGTTCCAATGGTGAAGAGAGGTTTAGGGAAAACTGTAGGTGGCAACCTTATGCATATTAAGCCATCTATGATTGAGGAGAATGCAAAAATGTTGTTGGTGTGGTATATGTTGAAGGAAGGTGGTTACATTTCATTTATGGAGGTGTTTAATGGCCACGATCAAAATTGTTCCATGCAATTTGTCAATTCCTGGGAGTATTGTAGAGTCAGATAAATGACATTTCATTCCACATCTCTAAGTAAGTGATTTCTCTGGCAACGGGTTTGGCCATGAAGGGTAGAAAGTGGTAGAAGGTGACAAGGGTGGTTGATGAAGTGATTCTGCAATGCTTCTTCTTGGATAGAGAAGAACCTATTTGGCATTGAGGTGGTTTTACGCAAGAGAAGCTCCCTAAGCGACGAACTGAGGTCTGTTTGATGTTGATGAAGTACCTAACTCTAGAAGGGAAGTATGGTGTCTATTATTACTACCACTTTCCTCTCCTAAATCATTTTTGCCACTATGATTTAATTTCCATTCCATTCTTTCTATTGCATGAGTCAGTGGACAATATTATTGATGTAAAAGGCAAAATGAGAAAGGGTGTTAATTTTACCATTTTACATCAAGGGTTAATTTTTAGGCTGTATCAATTTCACCTCTCCTTATTGCCCCCTAAGATTGTGGAGACTGACATTCCTACCCATCCTATCCCTCGACCCTAATTAGTTCCCCTTAAGATCATCTGTCCTAGAGCCCCCACCCCAGAACCTTTGCCTAGTAGATCCCCTAGGGAATTGAAGCCTACCCCCTCAGGGAAAAAAGGGAGATAGGATAAAGGGAAAGAGAAGGAACCAAAGGAGTTAGAGGAGGAGGGGAGAAGGGGTAGGAGGAGGTCATTGAGGTTAGCTAAGTCAAATGCTAAGTAGAAACTAAAAGTAGGGGCCTTGCAAGAGAAGGAGATGGATTCAGAAGATAAGGGCCATCCCAAATGGACGATGAAAGAGAAAGCATTGAATTTTGGGGAGGAAAGAATGGAGGAGGAAGAGGAGGTCTTGGACTCTTCATGATTTAGCTTGAGAAAGGGGATGAAGGAGAAATTTGAGTTTTTTCGTGTTCTAAAAACCATTGGGTTGGAGTGTGTGGACTTAACAAGGGACCAGTTCCCTGATATAGTGGATAGAGTGCCCTCCCCCATAAAAATTCCATCCTCTATTAGGACCTTTTCCAAGGACAATGCTAACCCCCTAATTGTGCAGGAAGTTACTATGATGTAGGTGGATGGTTTTCTTAGTTACATGTAGGACGTCAATGTGGAAATCATGAGGAAGGCTAGTAGGGAGGTGCAGGAAAGAATTCATGCACTAGAGGAAAGAGTGCACCTATTGACAAAGTTCACTATCGAAGTGACACATGTGGCCACCACCACACTAAACCTAATAAAGGATACAAGGGGAGATCTACCAAAGGAGGATTCAAAAGTATTGTTTAACTTCCTTGTGAAGGATTGGGTAAATATCCTCTTGGGGAGGAAGAAGGCTAAGAATCCTTAATGGTTCTCTCCTTTTTGTTTTTCATGTTATTTTTCTGTTGGTTGCTAAACTTGGAGGGTTTTAAGGTTCTTATGCCTTTGTTTATATATTTTTGTAGCTTTTCTAGTTTTAATATAGGAAATATGTATGTTAGGATTGTTGATACTCTTTTAGCTATGGTTCTCAACCTTGTTTCTATTTATTAAGTGGTAGGGGGTAGTTTTGGTTGATGGTTATCTGTTAGTAGTTGACTAGTTTGACTATTTAAGGGTCAGCCCCCTACTTTTGGCTACTTTTAATTCAAAAACATGAGGGATGATGCTTTTTCTAAATGAACAAGGATGTCACAACAAGTTTTCCCTTGTCCAATCAAACAAATTTCTTAATTGCCACTTGGATATATATTTTATTTCTTTAATGAATCAAAAATTGATACAAGAATTATTAGCTAAACCTAATGAATGTAGCATAAATAATTCCTAACCATGCCATCAGTTACAATGAAGTAGTGTAATAGTAGATAATAATAAATGGCAATGAAGAAAGGATGAAAGACATGGTTTATAGAGGTTGGATGACTCTCAGCCACGGTTTGGAGAAGAAACCTATCACAACTTGTTAGCTTTAGGTTCCTATACTTCTAATGCCTTTTCTTTTTCTAAATTCCTTGCATCCACTTCTAGCTTATCTTATATGTGGAAACAATCGACAATAAAGTGTGATGTTATAAAAGACTACAAATTCCTAAAGTTGAGTTTGTAGATTTTGGTAGTAGGAAACTTTGTGATTATCACTTGTTGGTGAACAGATTGTCTTTTCAACTATTTGACAAATTAACTTTATGCCCAAGGTACAAAAAACACAAATTGTTCATAACAGTTGAGAAAATCTCATGTTATTTGATTTTCTCTCTGTATTTTAAAGGTACAGCTTCCTTCTAAAATTTGCAATGAATTCAAAATTATCTTTGCACTTTTACCATAAATTGATGTCAATCATTTGAACACCTTAATTAAAATGAACTTACAATAAGAATAGAAATCAAATAGATCGAACCAATAAACCAAAGTTCACAATCAATACTGATTTAAACACTTCAAATGCCAATTTTCCAAGCCTAATCAAAGATGATATATAAAAATATTAATCCTTCTTCATGCACATAGTCATTCAAAAAGAAAAACATCCATATACTATCTTTCAATTACTGTTTAAAAGTATCTACTTGTCAGAGTTTCTAACCATTTATTTCCTAACCTTAATCAGTTCAATGCCCCAACATTTATAGTTTTCAATACAAATCCAAAAGGCCTCAATCAAAATCTAACTATTTTTGGTTAAAACAAGAAACAATTATGAACATGAAAGTAGTTATAAAATAGGTGTTGAAATGTAGTTGAAAACAACTATCTTGTCCAAGCACAATCAAGTCATTGGTGATTGGCAATTCATTATCTCTAATCTGCTCAACGACTTCATTAAAGCTCTTAGTCAGTATCTTAGAATTCATATTCCCACCATCAAACTATAGAATCCTTATAGGATTTTCTATCTTGATATCTTTAAGGTGTTCTTCATGAATTCCAGTAATTTTGTTCTCAATGCCTTGCACTTCTTTAATTGCCTCCTTATAAACTAACTCCTTCCAACCCATGTTGTTTTTCATGATGAAAAACATGCAAGAATGTACATTCTTCATTAGATTCTCATTCAAAAAATTAAGCACCTGAAACTTTTCAACTTTAGTTAGTTGAAATACAACCACTTGACACCGGCTTTTCTTTGTTTCCCATCTTGGAATCAAAGTTTGAATTTCTCCCAACACTAATAACCCTTTAGCATATACATTTATGACTTCCAAAATAAACTTATTACCTTCTTCAATGATGGCATCCACCTAATCTTTCATAGCATCTTCTAGCATCTTTACCCTTTGTATTTTCTTCACCAACTATTGGCTTCCTACAGAATTTGGGTCGAAGGCTTGAGGGGCTTGAAGAATTGGCAATGCACCAAGATTCATCAAAGAATCAATATTCATGACTATAGTCATCACCATGCCCTTAGGTTCCTTTTTTCTCTACAATCCTTTTCATATTGAGTTAACATATGGCTGGTAGAAATTTTCAAAAAGTGATTACTAGTGGTTCTATTAATGGTCCCCAATTCAATTGAGGTGACTTTGAAATCTTCATTATCAAACTGCCTAGACTTTGTTTTCTGCTTGTAAGTGGCTATTTTAGCTATTATCTTTCTAGTTATTGGGTCTTTTTTTAGATGGGTATCCATTTCAAATTTCTTAACCCTTGAACCTTGAGCAACATATTTGGTTACAATGTCCTTCATAGGTGTCGAAATAGGCTACATGTTTCTTTTCTTGCTGATCATATTGGATAACCAGGAAGGGATAGTAGGGCTTACAAATATTGCCTAAGCATCTCTAATGGGAGTCATGAACCTTGGTGGATCCACCTTAGGGGCCACGATTAGCAACACATCACCATCAACACCATCTGAAATGTTGAGACCATCATTTGAATCTTGCCCCTGAGTTGACAACTTTTCTTTTTAGAACCTTGTGTTGCTTAAGAGCCTCAGATTTAGCTTGAGACCTGATCCTAGGAGCTATATTTTGTATATGGATGGGCATCCTCTTCTGTTTACATTGAGCCAACTCACTACCTACAATAGGAGACGAAAGTTGAATGTCAGATGATGATGGTTCAGAAAAAGAAACCACCCCTAAAGATGGTTCATTGACAACTTTCTTGCTCTATTTCTTTAGCCAATAATCTATGTAAGTAAATATAAATCTATCTCTTAGATTTATATCTCCTTCCTCATCCTCATTCCAATCTACTACCAGTGACTTTGATTTATTGGATTCTTTCCAGCCTGGTTCAACCATATTTGAGCCATATTCAATCACCTCCTCTATTTTGAACTTCAACTTCAAGGAATTGATTTTTTGTAATGTTAACCTTGAATGGTCTCTTCTCAAAACCTCCTCCTCATCTTTACAATCTTTCCATAGATCTTCTAACTATGGAGTTGTTGATGGGTGACCTACAAGACCAAGAATCTAAACTACATATCTTTTACTATCAAAATTTCTTCTACTATGATAAGAACCAAATTAAATTAAACCAAATTGCTTCCAATAATAGAAGTATTAATCACATTTTTATAGACTAGAGAGCCCAACTTAATCGGGAAGGTTGTCTCCCAATCCTTCTGTGGTAAATTATCCTTAATGATAGAGAATAGTTCCCTGCAAATCTCTACCAAAATGAAGCAATCCAAAGCATATCACAGAATTTTTACAGGTTCTGCTTCAAATCTGCCTATTCTCAATTAAGTGAACTTGAGAAACTATATAAAATAACTTTTGTATTGTTGAATTAACCTTTGAGCTTTGGAAGACAACCTTGGCATTGGAGCTTTCTTCAAGGCTGTATGCACATTTTCAATTAACACATCATGAACCTTCCAAAAATTCTCCAACACTTTCTATTTTGGCAACAGAGGGCAATATTGGTACACCATTATTTCTTCATTCCAGACTCTATGAGGAAGAGGGGTAAGGTCACAAATAGAGGCAATGCAATAAGTTAAGTAGAAAATCAATATAGAAATTTTCCCTAGATTCTTTGACATGCTTGAGTTGCATCCTTAGTGAACTAGCAATATTTTTTTCCTAGTCCATCCATTTTTCTCCCTTCAAAATGATTTCTATATATTTATACATCCATTCTTGAAAGAGAAAAACATCAACTGAACCTTTGACTCTATGCAACATCACCACAAGGTCATGAATATAAGGTTTAAGGTTATCTTTGGTGACAATTTTAGGTAACTTGGAGCCACCACGATAATTGGTTTCGCTCCATTTCCTAGCTTGAGTATTACAAAATGTGCTAGGAATTTCTTTATATTCAGCTAGGGATTGAATGGGGGAGAATGCAATAAAAGTGCTCTCTGGTAGACACAATATGAAGGCAATAGTTTCTCTTGAAATTGAGAGCATTGTTTCACCATCTTTTCTTACAATATTTTTTCTCCTAATATCATAATAGTCAATACACATTTGGAGAAACTTGGGACTCAGAAGGGATGGGGGAAAAGTGTGGCTTCAATTAGTCCACTGGTTAGAACTTGCATGCACCCATTCGATTCATCAGCATATTCAAGGAAATTTCCTTGCAAATTATCCAACTTAACACCCTCTAATTTTGCATTACTTATGATAGGCCATTTACATTCTAGACATGAAACATTTCCAAATAAATGTAAAACAAACTTCATCCTTAATTAAAACAGCAAGGCTTCAAACTGATTTTCTCGAAAAACACAGAGATTATAGAATAAAAACAAAAATTTTCCCTTCCTTCCCTATTTAATAGCTTCTCCTTCAAACTTTTAATTCTTCACATGATAAAAAAAAAGGGAAACTATTGAACCTTTTCGAGTGGGGGGATACTTCAAAGAGAAGTACCACCATGTAGTTGAGCACTAGATTTTCTATAGGACTATTGGTTAATTGCCAAGGTTACCAAGAACATCAAGGCCTTTTCACCAACTATCCAGAGGACTGACAGACTGACTCAAAACAAACACGCAAGGATTGCCCCAGCATCACACATGAATCTCGAAAGAATCAGAGTGGAACCGACACTAGGTAACCCACAAGCAAAAAATAAAAACAAACAAAAGACTTGATCAAGACCCTACGCCCAGATTGCCCCATTCGCAGTATACCATGATATGGAAGATCATGGAAACTTTGAGGAGGGAACAAAAAGATTACTTGGAAAAGATACTTCAATACCCAAAAGGGAAGATTCCAAATCAAAAGAAAGTGAAAATCCAAAAGAGAACCGTTTGCCAACGAGATGGGTAGGATGAGGTACTAACAGACCAAGATCAGACATGAGGAAAGCTATATCCTACAAGGATCTATTGGAGAGCACCTAAGCTAGTGGATCTGGATGAGTGATGCGTTTGGCAAGCTGAACTAAGAAGGATAACACTTTGGTGACAGGAGATCTAGCTAAAGGATGCATTGGGACAGCTAACCAAGATGTGCGATGTGTGCAAGATGTTGATCAAGGAGGAACTGACACAAAAGCTGGATAGATAAAATGGTACTAAGCTAAAGAGGATGTATAAGCTGATGGACCAAGATATTTACAAGCTGAAGCTAACCAAGATAGTTACAAGCAGGCAAAAGCTCAGGATGATAGGATAGCGGGATGGTTCAATGTTGTGCAAGATACAAAAGCTAAGGGTGGGGTGATAGTAAAATATATGGATTTGGCAGGATGCATCCAATGATGACGAGAGATTTTGTGACCAAGGATAGCTAGAGGAGCAGGATGAGATGGCTGGATAGGATGGTAGATAGCTAGGATTATGATGGATATAAAGAGATGACATTGGGTTTGCATGAGGATAGCCTAGAGCTAGATACCAATGACAAGGGAGGATGGACAAGACAAGATCTCCAAGGAATATAGTGCCCCCAATCAGAAGATAACATGCAGAAGGAGGTCTTATGATGGATGTGATAGGATTGAAGCTAGGATGGAAAAAGCTAAAGGGGCTAGGGAGATGGATGATAGATGGGATGATTGGCTGAAGCTGCAGGAGATAAGTGGATGGTGTGAGATGGAAGATGGAGGCTGGAGGATAGGTGGATAGATTGGAAGATGGAGTTGGATGCCAAGAGATGACCAAACGCATGAGGGTGATAGGCTAAGCTGGGGATGGCGGGATTATGCATGACGCTTGTTTGCCAAGTTTTCATCATGGTACTTGTCCAAGGCGCTTGAATTGCCAAGTTTTCACCAGTGGATGCTTTTTTTTTCTTTATTATTTTTTTTGACTTTTTGACTTTGGACTTAGCTGGAATAATTTTGGCTTTCTTCAGCTATTTTGGCTATTTTGGGATTTTTCACTGGCTGTTGGAATGTTCAATTTTGTTGCTAGCTATTGGTACACCGGATGTGTGATTTATGCAATAGATTGGATTAGATGGGATTGATGGTAGGAGATGGAGGGATGAAAAGGTTGGAAAGGAGCATGAGATGGGGATGCTTGCAAGAGCAACATTGGTACATGTTGGGACAGGTGTGAAAAGAGCATATGGGAATAGATGGTAGATGCGGGCATGATGGAGGATTTGTGGAAGCATGCTTGGGGATATAGGCACCCAAGATGGAGTTAGGAGATGGGGGACATGAGTCACTGGATGGAGGATTAGCAATGGTGGATGCCATTATGCATTGGGTTTCAACTTTTTTCTTTGGGATCCACATGGTTTTGGATTTTCTTTTCATAGGCTTTTGCATTCTTTTGCATTCTTTGATTGGATTTTTCCTTTTTGGAGTATGTCTTTTAGAATAGACATATTATTGCCTAGGATGTGGATTTTTAGCTTTATGCATTTTGAAGTTGGCATTTACATTGCTGTGGTAAGCTTTGGGAAGATTGTTAGGAGAAGCTTTGTGAGATGGAGAGGATATGGGAGAGCGTGTAAGGGGATGATGATGGATGATGTGCCTCGATATGTGCCTTTGCTGATCTTGCATAGGAATGGAGGGAATAGGATTTGAATGATGGTTGATAGGAGGATGGAGGATGGTAGATTTTGGGACATAGGGACCCAAAATGGATTTAGCGGATGAAGGGGGAATATGGTAGGTTGTTTTAGGTTGCAAAGATGGTGGAGGGGGGATGACATAAGATTTCTTGAAGGAGTGATGGGAGGCTGTCATGGGGGGTCTAGAGATAGGCTTGGTTTGGGGGTGTGGTGTACCAACACCTTTAGATGGTGAGCCTTTGGATACATATCCAAGACCATGAAATCCTAGATTTTTTTGTGCAATAATAGGCTTTATGATTCCTTGCTCTTGTGGTCCTAAACCTTGACCTTGATAATGCCATCGATTGAGCATTTGAACTAGCTGAGGATACTTTTTGCTTGCAGAAAATGGTGGAAGTGCTTTATGAGATGTACTGCAATAGGGAGATACTATTCTTAATTCTTCTTCTGAGAAGAGGCCACTATGGATGAATGTAAGTGAACCAAGAGGGTCTATCATAGATGGTGAAATAGCTTGGATAGGTGGTAAGATGGAAGCATGGAGTGGAGGAGATGGTAGGATAGGATCTTGATTTAGTTGATGGGATGAAAAGATATCTTGCAGTAGAGGAGGTATGGCTTGAGGTTTTGGAGATGGAGGGGATAGTGACTGCACTATGGATGGAAGACATGGTACGATGATATCTTCATTTATGGTTTGGGGGATGTCAACATGCTTTTGGGCAGGATCTTGATAGGATTGGTTTGGAGTGGATGGTGCGATAGGAGGTGAAGGGGTGGAATCTTCAAAGGAAGCAGATGGGTGAGTAGAAGATGGATGCATAAGGGTCATTATGGGAGATTTGGGAAATGCTTGGAGGTGATGTGGATAGGATTTGGAGGGTTTTGACAGATGGTGGGATTTTGATGGTTGTAGGAAGTGGAAGGATTTTAAGCAATTTGATGGATGGTATGGGGATGATAGCTATGGGAGATGGAGGTGATATTATAGATGGGGAAGCTTCATTACTGACTACTTCACATGGTTGGATTAGATGACATGGCTTATCGACTGCTAGAGGTGACTTTTCTTGTATTTCCTCTAGGAGATTCATTGGAGACTCATGTGTCAAAGGTGGAGGTGGATTGATAGGAATAGCTAGTGTGATGGGGGTGGAAGATTGGAAGCTTGGTTGATTGGGTGATGGAGGAGAAGCTGGGAAATTAGATGGCATGACTAGATAGTTTGGAAGAATGCATGGATTTTGTGGGATGCTTGGGGGAATATTTCTAAGGCTTTCAATATACCCATCATAGTCAACAAGATTTTCATCATCATTGGAATAGGAGGTGGCAGGAGCAAGGACAATATGACCGAACACATCATGATAGGTTTGGGATTTCATGTTTTGATGATGAGTCAGATGGGGATGGGGTCTTGCATATGGATGAACACGAAAGCTCATGGTTGGATTTGGATTAAGCGCAAATTTTGGGATTGGCTGATGAAGGATTTCCTAGGGAGAGTCAAAGCTATATGATAGACCTAAGGAGGATTGGCTGGAGATTTTTGGCTTTCCTGTGGATGGAAGACTTCAAGGGCATGCTGTCAAAAAGTGAGAGTTTTACTTTTCTATGCGCTGGATTGGTGGAGATTGTGTCAACTTAAGGATAGACTAATGATCCTATGGGCATGACATGAGATTGACCACTTGTGGATCCCAACCTTTAGCTCAAGGTGATGAGGGATAACAAGTGACAAAGCTAGATTACCCTAGGAAAAGCTCTGTCAAAGGGATAACCTTGGTGAGGCTGGTGGATTGGTCGGATTGATTGGATAGAAAATTCTAGCAGAATGACCACAACTCTCTAAAGGTTTGGGTGTGATTTTGGATTGGGTTGCTAGTTGGCTGGGGGCGATGATTTGGAGAGACTTTGGATTTTGGATTGTTCTAAAGCAAGGAACTAGATTGATTAGGTTGTAGCGGGGGAGCTTGGATGATTTTCTAATGAGGCAGTGGCTACGCTAAGTATGCCTTGAGCTGGGAGATTTCTGTTTTTTTGGGATTTTGACCAAAGTTGGCTAACATTCATTCAAAAGCTATGAACAAACAAGAAGACAAAATTTTGGAGCAAGCACGTCAAACACACCAACATCCTAGGAAGCTTTCTACAAGGATGAAATTTGTTATAGCTAGGGAGTCCTCGATATACACAAGGTACGTGAGGCCCAAATCCATAGATGAAACCAAAAAGATGTCACACAGTCGAGAGGAGTGGTAACCCACTTCTCCTCTTTCACTTCTCAAGGGTATAAAGTTCCTTGAGGCTTAGCCCGGGTGACAAAATCTTGATTCCAAGAAAGGTGTCTTTGGATTCACCTCCCGATTTTTATACTCCACCGGAACACTAGAGTTAAGGTCGTCCCAAGGGGTGATGAAATCCCCAAGCAGGCCTCCTAAAAAGTGTAAAACAAGACCACATACATGATCTTGGGATTTAAAAGACACGCATTTATTCCAATTGATGATTTAGATTTTGTAAGCTATGATTGAAGACACTTGTGATTATGGCATACAATGTTCATTCCAATTTGATAGCATCGTCAGCATAATGAAAGTCGAGAGATCGTCAACATAAGAAATGTGAGCGTCATTGAAAATGCGTCCAAACCATGCAATGTTCATTGATTGTTAGGCATTCAAGATTGAGTGTGAGTTTTTTTTAAGCTCAAAACAAAGATGTATGAAACTTGATTGCCAAGTGTGCACCCGGAGGCCCTCCATGTCAAGATTTGTCCAATTTTTATGCCCAAATGAAGTGTGAGCGAGATTAATGCGCATTCAAGGAATTTTCTAACTTAGAAAAACCACTAAAGACCCAAGTGAGTGGAGTTTGATCTTTGTGGAGCACTTAAAACCCTCTTAGGTAGACCCATCCCCATAGATGGCGCTGAGATTGCAACCAATGGTTAAATTGATGGGTGATTAAAGAGGGTGAGTCCAACTACAAACTTACTCAAAGTGTCTTTATTAGTTTTTATAACTTAGAAGATTTCAAAAATGTGGATTCTTTTTATGCCCCAAAAGATGATTATTTGATCTATGGCATTCAAGATTAGATTTGTTGTTTTAATCATGCATTCATAAAAAAAACAAACTTGATTTTAATTCATGGCACTCAAGAGTGATTTTAGCAACATGCATTCAAAGACAAGTGATTAAACATTCAAGTTTTTTCCTTTGAGCATTCAAGATTGAGATTTTGTGTGTTGTTTTAAGAACTTTTAAGTGCTTTGTTTTAACCTTAGATCATTCAACATTGTTTTGGACTCAAAAGTGAAAATGACTCTTTGGACTTTGGTTTTCATTCAAGATTTTGTGTTCTAGTTTGCATATTTTATGCCCAAAAATGATATTCTTAGATTGTTTTGATGCATGAAAAACCTAAGAAACATTCAAGATTTTGCAACAAGACATTTGTTTGGAACAAATAACAAAGCTTTTAGGACAATTTTTGGCAACCATTTAGGACTCTTAGTTTTCATGAGATTTTTAAAAGAACTTTAAAATATTTGCAAATGAGGTTCATTTTATCCTTGATTGATGCTTTGAGTTTGGTTAGATTTTAGTGTGCACTTAGTGTTGATTTTGAACCTTTTGAAATGGAAACTTGAAGTTCTTTTTAAATTCTCAAAAATGAAGTGTTCCTAACTTTGCATGAATGCATCTAAAACATTGATGTTGCAAGGATGAAAATGATTGGATTGGTTTAGTTTCACTTGTTAAAAGATATTTTCTTTTTTGCAAATTTTTAAAATTTTAATGGATTTAAGTATGATTTGGAGGTTCATTTTAAGCACTAAAAAGAAGTGTGTATGATTTTTCTTCCTTAAAAAAAAATGGCCAAGATCTCCCACAAGAAGAAGAAGAAGAAGTAGATGGAATAAGAACAATATAGACAAGAAGAGAAAGAAGAATTTCAAGTGCTTTTTCCACCTATAAGCTTGAAAAATCTGCAAATACTATGAGATAGACTATGAGTTCCTTTGTCTTCTTCATGCTCATGTGGACCTAAAAAACCAATTTATACAATCCTACCAATCAAAAAAACAAGAAAAATTAGCCAAAATTAGCAAATGACATACAAAACTTGACTAAAAAAGCTAATGAAGATGACCCATGCGGGGTCCCACCAGGCGTGCCAAAATGTATATGAGCAATGTTAGTATGCTAATAGAAACCAAATTTCAATAAAGCTTCTACAAACTAAACAAAATTCATAAACTTCAAGATAGACTAAGATGAGCTCTTAATTGAGAATATGAGCCATTAATGGGCTCTCTCAATGAGAAGCTCTCTTGTTGAGTAGCTTTGTATAAATAGATAGGATGTATGATCAAGCTTTATGCTTCAAAAAGGATTTCAAATGGAGTTGGAATTTGGGTGTGAGTGTATGGTTTTGATGTAAAATGGCTTCTTAAAATGGCATTATGACTTTACTTCATGGATTGTGTTAAAATGGCTTGGGAGAGGATTCCTTAAATAGGAAAAGGGCTTGAGGGATCAAGGGCTAGGATGCAAAGATGGGGAAGAGCTCATGGAGGGCTCAGATTGCATGAGAGGAGAGCACATGGATTGTGCTTCCTTACAGCCAATCAGGGAGTGACACATGTCACAAGGTGAGAGGATGGAGGAAAGTGGAAGGATGAGTCAACAAAGGAGGCTCAAGGGATAAAATCTTCATAAAGACCCTCATAATGGCTTGTAAGAGCATTAAAAGGGCTTGGAAGAGTCATTTATGGCATAGTGGGCTTCATAAAGTTTTATGGTTGGGATATTTTGAAGGAGATGAGTGGAATTTCGACTTGGGCTTGATTAGGAAGGTTTTAAGCTTGGTTAGGATTGTGCAAATGATTAGAGGATGGATTAGGATGGTTTAGGATTAGCTTAGGGATAGGCAAGTGGATGGCATTTAATGAGGGTGGGTGAAGGAGGAGATATTTGTTAACTTTGGCTTGGGTTAGTAAGTCTTAACCCATGTTTAGAGAATGTGACAAGGTTAGGAGGGGATTAGGATTAGGTTTAAAGACATCTTCTAGAAGAGTCTAGACTTTGGATGAGGATAAAGACTTTCTAGAATAGTCTAGAACTTCCTAGGATGAGGATGAAGACTTTCTAGAAGAGTCTAGAACTTCTTAGAATGAGGATAAATTAGTTTTTTAGGAAATAAATAAAGTTTTATTTATTTCAAGGGTTTGGGTTGAGGAGATATTTATTAAAACTTTTTTAATAAACATGAGGATTAATATTTAATCTTAATTAAATATTTTGAGTTGGGATTAGGGGGAGGAAATGATGGGATTAGCCTTTAATCTAAATTAAAGAAGGATTAGAAGATTTTGGAAGAGGTTAGTGGTCTTAAGGAAATTGACCAAGTTTTGGGAAAAAAATAATTTTTTTATTTATTTTGGGTTTTTTGGTCAATTTATTAATTAAATAATTAATAAATAAGGAAATAATGTTTAAATAATACTTAAACATTTTTGGGAGGGATTCCTTAATTAAATATTTTTAATTAAGATGAAGGGATTTAATGGCATAAAAATAAATAAATAAATAAATTAATTAATTAATTAATTAATTAATAAATGATGATGTCATCAGGAATTTTTCAAAAAATAAAAATACTTTATTTTCTAAATGGTTTTAGGTGTCTACACTTACATGCAAATGTATAGCCTCATTATGAAGCATTTATGAAAAATCATTCTTCCTTAAGGTTTACATGTTCGAAAGCCTTGTGACATAATCTTCTCATTTAATAACCTTCTTTGCAGCTATATCCATAATGATTAGCCTTATTGTGATATCCAATCCCCTTTTTGGGTAAAGATTTTCCACTTTTCCTCATAGCGATGATCTTTCACATTGGAAATAAAAATGTCCTTTTAATTGTTAGTCTCTGACATAGCAATCAATGCCTTGCAAAATGATGGCACATCATACATTATAATCCACCTTCACCAAGAAACCTCTATCATTGAATGAATTTGAACTACTTTAAACTGAGGTTTAAAGTTATTCAAAGTGATTCAAAAGAACACCGTGCTACTTTGGCATCTGTTTCTTACAAAAAAATTGTTAATGCAAAGAACTTTGGTTGAACTACTTTGAACTGGTTTGAATCAGAATTCAAAGTAATTCAAAGTGGTTCAGAAGAAGAAATAGTGACAGGGAGTGTTAAGGACTTTGGACAACACTTTGAGAGATGGTAGATAAATGGGGCAATGAAGGAAAGACTTGAGGAGCTGGATGATAAAAAATTTAAGGAAAGAGTTTTAAACATGGAAATTCATTGGACAACTAATAGGGGCTCTGACTAGGGACTGGGTACATGAAGTTTAGAGAGAACTCAGAAAGCTAGGAATAGGAACTAACCTAACCTAACACGAAGAAAGACAACATGAAAGGAAAGACAAGAAATGAAAACAAAACCAAAAAGATGTGTACACAACTAGGGACTTCACAAGACTCAAAACTTGATTAACTTCAAGTCATGCCTACTGTAGGTGAAGGGTAGAACTGTACCATCTAGATAACTTAGGCTAAAGATATTTGGGCCAATAAATTCTGAAACGATAAATGGACCTTTCTAGAGAGACTCAAATTTTCCATGTGCACCCTTTGGTTCTTTCCTTTTCTCCCAGAGAAGCACCTCATCATTCTTAAAGAAACCACATGGTCTAGCTCTCCTATCAAAGATTTTCTCTACTCTAATCTAATGTTCAGTGATGTAATCAACTAGTTTATCTCTTTCATCTTCCAACTTGTATAGATACATTATTCTTTTCTCCAAAGAATCTTTAAAGAATTTATCTTCGATAATAGATTGTAATTTAGTAGCAAACAACTCTAAAGGCAATGACACTTGAACTCTGATTTTGTACACCAATTCAAATGGATCCATACCTATAGCTCTCTTTGGGGTAATCCAGTCAGCCCATAATGCTTCATATAGTTTCTTATGCTAGTTTCAGGGATTATCAGACACCAATTTTTTAATTATAGTGACCGGATTCTTGTTACTAGACTCTGTCTATTCATTTCCTTGTGGAAAATAATTTGAGGAATGGGCTAGTGATATGTCATGTTCATACCAAAAGAAAGAGATTTCCTCACATGAAAAATAAGTTGCATTGTCTGACACTACCTTTTGGGGAACTCCAAACCTGACAAAAATATATTCCATTAAGAAGTCACACACTACCTGAGAATTGGCCCTTTTGGTTATGATAGCCTCCACCCACTTGGTAAAAGAATTAGTTGCTATTAATATATATGTATTTCAAGAACTTCATGGAGAATTTAAGGGTCTAATTAAATCAATACCCCACTGGTGGAAAGGCTCATCAATGAATGCTGGCCTAAGAGGTAAGGTTTCTAATTGAGGGAAACCAATGAAAAGTTGACATTTCTTATGATTCTTAACAAATGTATAAGTGTCTTTGAAGACAGCTGGCCAGGAGAAGTAGTTACTGAGAATTTTGAAAGTAGTTACTGTAGATGAGAAATGTCCCCCATTGACATATGAATGATATGCCTTTAACAACTTTTCCTGTTGTTTTGCATCTACACATCTTAAAAAGGTCCCATCAATTCCTCTTTTATACAAAATACCATTTGAAATCACATATTTAGCAACCTTCAATCTAAGGTTTCACCTTTCTTTGTAACTCATATTCAAGGGACATTCACCATTCATTAAAAGATGTGCAATATGGGAGAACTACGGGTTTGTAAGGCTGACTAACAAAACAATAGGCATTTCTCTAGTGTTTTCAATAAGTGCTTCTTTTCATTCAGCCATCAATTTACACAAACAATGCCCTCTCACCAAAGAAGTAGGATTAATGGTTAAGTTCTATTCCTAAACTTTAGTTACCCATACAACCCTTTTATTCATCCCAACTTCTTGCTGAGTTATTATACTTTTAACTATTAATTCTAGCACATACACAATTGAATGGGAATGCAAGTTATAATACATGAATTGTTTCAATGCTTTCACCACAACAAATGCATGTTTCTCTATTTGAGTATAATTTAACTCATTCTTCTTTAATGGAATTCTCATGAAGGCAATTGGAGCTTCATTATCTTGATCGTCCTTTTGAGTCAATATACTAGACAAGGAATGGTCAGAGGGATAGTAATAAATAATAAAATCTTTTTTAAAGTTCAGGCTTACTAGCATTGGGGCATTTAAAATACCTATTTTAATATTCTCAAAAGCTTTTTTACCTTCTTCTTTCCATCTGAAGGGATGTTTCTCACTCATCATATCTAACATATGTCTCACCGTTTTAGAGAATTTAGGAAAAAAACATCTCAAAAAGGTGATTTGACCAAAAAAGGACTTAAAATTGCTCCTGTTAGTGGGTAAAGCTAGTTTTTGTATTGCCTTCACTCTTTCTAGATCAATCTTAATGCCATCCCTTGAGACAATATGTTTGAGCAGTATGCCTTCTTCCACAAAGAACGCACATTTTTAAGGATTTAGAGATATAACATGTTGTCTACATCTATCAAGCACCTTTTCTAGGTTCCTTAAATGGTGTTTTCTTCTCTTAGAGTAAATGGTCAAATCATTAAGATATATCACAATTATACTATCCCTCAAATCCTTAAAGGATGAATTCATTGTTCTTTGAAAGGTTGCTCTTATATAAATTAAACTAAATGGCATCCAATTATAAGCAAAGGTACCCCATGGAGTAATGAAGGTTGTTTTATGCTGATCTTCTGGAGCAATGCTAATTTGATTTTATCCTAAATAGCCATCAAGCATTGACATGACCTCGGATCCAACAACTATCTAGAAAATATGATCCATAGTGGGAAGCACATAGTTGCCTTTAAGACTCGCTTGCTTCAGGTTCCTAAAATCTACACAAATCCTTATTTCACTATTTTTCTTTCTCACAAGAACAATGTTCGCTACCAATGTTGAATGATGAATTGGGTATATTATGTAAGCCTTTAACATTTTCTCAACCTCTCTAAACATAGCTTTAGATACTTTAGGGTTATAATTTCTGAGCTTTTTCCTAAAAGTGTTTTCCTCTGGTTTCAAAGGTATATGATGGACAAACTCTCCATTTCTAAAGTTGTTTAAGTCTTCATACCCCCAAGAAAAAATGTCTTGATACTGAGAAAGAAGCTTAGTTAGCCTATCTTTCTCCCTCTTAGAAGAAGTCTTACCAATAGAAATCCGTCTTGGATTTTCCTCATTTTCAATAATAATTTTATCATGTTCTTCAACATTTTTATCAAAAATCAACATTCCTTTTTAGGGCGTTATCATCCTTTTGTTCAAATAGGTGTTCCAATGAAATCAATCCCTTGGGAATTTGATTACCCTTGAGTAGAATAATTTCCCCAGATTCAACTGATTCCTCTCCAATTGATTTGCCATCATGATCAAATCCTTCAAAGAAGCTTTTAGTAAAATTACTAGCACATTCAATGAAATCTTTCAATTGTGTATCATCATTAAAAACCTGCCAATGATTAACATTGTCTAGAACTCTTGGCCTATAAATCATCTCAAACCTATAGGTTTTATTTTTAAGTTCTAGATGTGGTAATAACAATGATGCTAAAATAGGTAAAGAATCAGCTTTAGTGTTTTGGGAGCAACGTATGAATTCAATAGAAAATGCTTCAAAGGACTCAATTTCATCCCAAACCAAATTTCTATAATGCCTCAACCTTTCATTTTTAACAAAAAATTTCTTTCTCACCTATTTCACAATAAGTTCAGCATCACCCTTCACCTTTAACTGCTTCACTACTTTCACTTTGGCTTCTTGCTAACCTAGAAGCAACACTTCATATTTTGTAGTGTTATTGGTATTATGAAAGTCTAATTTAAAAGAGAAAGGAAAAATGTCCCCTGAAGGTGAAATGAGAACAACACCTATGCCTGAACTTGAATCTGAATAGCTTCCATCAAATTCTAGATTCCAGAGGGCTTCTTCACCACTTACCATCTCACTTCCCTTACATTGTCCATCAAGTAATATAACATAATTTCCAAATTGACACTCCTCATACAATATATGTGCTTTAGGATTATCTTAAGGAACAACTATATATTTATTTTTTGGCTTGAGTTCTAGTTTTATTCTCTTCCATACTAGAATATAAGCTTTAGACCAATCCATTTTAATTTTTCCATCCATATCTTTATAGAAAGTTCTGCTCAGTAGTATTCCACAGCTAGCTGGTATATTAGCTACAAGAATGGTGAGCTTCAATATTTTCTTCAAGAAAGCATAGAGGACAACCTATACATATTTCACTTGACCAACCAGGGGTACTTGTTTCCCATCCATAGAATAGCAACACCCAAAGGTTTTTGTGAGCTCTAGATTGAGGGCCTTTGCGATAGGCTGGGGCATAATATTATATCATGCTCTAGAATCAATAATGTAGTTACTGAGTTTTTTGCCATTTAGTAGCAATGATATATAAAATGGGCTAGGCTTTTTCTCTTCTATTTCCTTTTCAATAGAATTAGCAACTACTTCTCTATGAGGAACATCTATCCTACACTTTTTAGACACAATATAGGTCCATTCGAAACCTTTGAGTTTTTAGTCATACCATCAACAAATTGTGCATTATTAGTAGAACCTTCTTTCATGTATTTAACTAATTTGTCAAACTCCTTAGGATTAAGTTTCAAATATTCGACTAGAGATATAGATATAGAAGAAGATTTGCAAAATTCTACAATATCAAAAGCCGATGTACTAGCCAGTGATTCTATTTTGGACAAAATTCTTGGTTCTATAGTTTTTGTTGGATCGACATGCATATGTTCCTTTCCTTTACAATTTGACATATTTGGGCTAGCTCCTTGATAAGATTTTTTATTTCTTTGACCTCTAGTCATCACTGTGCAAGTAGGATCTTGAAGTGTCATAAAAAAATTAGCCCCTCTTTCTGAAATGGATTCATACATAAGAAAATAAGTACCTGAATCCCCACCTTCTACATTCTTATTTTCAAGCATTTGTTCTATTGTGAGGCCATTTTTCACTAATTGAACACAATTGAGCCAATCAAGATAATTTTGTTCATCATGTTCTGAAGTCATATGAAAAGAATACATTGCTTCCTTAGGAGCTTCTTCAATTTATAATCTTGTTTGAGGGGTAGTCAATGTGGGAGCTTTACCAAAATTTTGAGGTTGTTACCGCCTATGAATGCCTTGATAAGGAGACTGATAAGGGCCATGTATTTTATTTTTCTATCTCTTCATCATTGCTACATCACTCATCAAATTTTGTAAAATAGGGTTTGCAGATGTAGAAGATGAAGTTGATCTAGATGTTTGAACTTCTCTTTTACATTTACCAGCATTGATAAATGCATCTTCTAATTGAATAGCTAACCTCTAAGCAGCAACCAAATCAGCACAAGCATCTTTAATGCGATGAAAACTTATATATGGGGGAACAACATTAATAAAGAATGATTTATGGCTCTCTATATTAGGTCTAGATGTTGTAGGAATTCTTTGAATCATCCTATTAAATTTAGCAATTAACTCTCTCATAGTTTCGTGCATCTCCTTTTTCATCTGACTAAGTTGAGAAAATAGAAAACATTCATTTTTAGGAGCCTTGAATCTATCTTTGAATGCATTTTTCATATCATTCTAGCTAGTGATGGAATGATGAGGTAGGTGATTGAACCAATCAGCTGTGGCATTAGTTAATGTCTGGACAAACAATCTTACAACAACTTCTTGAGGAGGAATGTTTATAATAGCATTAGTTGAATGTTAAAACTTTACCATCTCCACTAAACTTACGTAAAGTTTTAGTAGCCCCTTTGGGTAGTGCTACCATGTTAACACCTAGATTTAAAGGCCCTATATTTTTCCACCATCATTGATTGACAGCCATGTTAGGTGGTACAACTTGCAAAGGTTAGATGGTTATATAAGGTAGGACAAGAGTATTTAATGGAAGCAAGGATTGTACTAATGGTGAAAGAGGAGATTGTTTTGGTGGTGAACTAGTCCTACTTTGAGATTTGATCTTCTTCTTTTTAGGGTTGTTGAAATCTAGAAATAACTTTAGATTCTTCTATGACTCAAAGTTATCATCAAGAATCCCCTTTTCTCTTTCCCCCCTTGTATATCTATGAGTAGCCAACTCTATTTCCTAGTTCTAAGTTCAAGGTCTTGCAGGTGTTTGAGCAAGTCTATTAACAACCTCTTCTTCTTAAACTTCTGGTACCTCTCTTAATAACTCAACCCTTTCTTCTTCTCTTTCTAAAACAACTAATAATTATTGATATTGTTGGTTACTTTGGCATAATGCCTAGGTATTTGAATTCAAGTATGAGATTATATCTTCCTAGGTATCCTCAAATTTGAGATTAGGTTGTAATACAGGGAAAACCTCATTATGAGGGAGAACCATTAATTTTCATAGTTTTTCAAAGATTAGGTTCTCTTCAAAAGGGACTCTCCCCAATAGAGTTGCCAAAAATCTGCTAGTGAATAGATTGTCTTTTCAACTATTTAACAAATTTACTCTATGCCTAAGGTATGGAAAAAACAAAATATTCACAACAGTTGAAAAAATCTCATGTTATTTGATTTTCTCTCTGTATTTTAAACGTACAGCTTCTTTATGAAATTTGCAATGAATTCAAAATTATCTTTGCATTTTTACTAGAAAGTGCATAAGGATCTCTCACGTGCTCTTAGGTAGTGAGGTAAGAATCAATTCAAACAATGAAAAGAAACATTCATTGAACAATACTTCTACATAACATCTATTTCAAAGGAATGAATAACACCATAAATTGATGTCAATCATTCAAACACCTTAATTGAAATGAACTTACAGTAAGAATAGCAATCAAATATCTTGAACCAATAAATCAAAGTTCACAAAGTAACTGTTAGAATTAATAATCTTTCCTTAGTTGTATTTATTTATTTATTGGGATAAACCAAGGTATCCCTTACGTATTATTTATTTGTCCTCTAGTCCACATGTAAAGGACATGCCATTCTTGTCATATTGTCCACTTGTGAGGACAACTCATTTTTGTATTTCCTTTAATAAGAAAAATAAATATTCCTCCTTAAGAGGAACTTGACACTTTGCACACACCTTTTATGAATGTGGCATTCATAGAAATGGGAGTTACACATGCAAAGACATGCAACTCCTTTCTCATCTCTTTAAAAGAGGCACTTCTCTCTCTCATTTTCATCTAGTCTCCATTATTCACATCAAGTTTTTGATGCCATTGTAAATGAGCTATTTTGCTCCATTTCTTCTCTCTCTCTCTCTCTCTCTCTCTCTCTCTCTCTCTCTCTCTCTCTCTCTCTCTCCTTCTTAGGCTTTTGCCTCATTCATAACACTCACAAGGGGTTTTCTTTGCTTTCCCCTTATCAAATCCTTGTCTCTTGTGTTGCTTCCTCTTTGGTATTGTTCCATTAATCTTGTATCATTTGTATGGTAAAACTCTTCTTTCTCTCTTGAATTAAATCTATTATTTCATGTTATTTTATTTTATTATATTTTATCATTTCAATCACGTTTTCTTACATGGTATCAGAGCTTTCTAATCCTTGTTTTGAGCTTTTGTGAAGGTTACCATATTGGAGAACTTTGTTGAGAGGAGAAGTAAAGGAAAAAATTCATTCCTATTTTTCTTGTAGGTTTTTTATTCAATCTTCAAATTTTTTTCTAACCCTCTTTGGAAGGATTACCGCCAAAGAGTTCTTCATTTTTTATTTTTTCTAACCTCTTTTGGAAGGCTTGCCGCCAAAGGATTCTTTATTTTTAATATTTTTATTATATCTAACCCTATTTCTGTTGCAGGCTTTTTAAGTTTTTGAAATTCAAATTTTTTTCCTATTTTTTTTTTAAAAGAAAAATACAGCAGTTCGTATTTTTCTTATATCTCATAATCTATGATCTGGGTTTGGTTGAAATTTTAACAGCATTTAGAAAACATAAAAACGAAAACACCCTTTAAATTTCATTTGTATCAGAATAATATTGCAAAATTTATCGTACTATATGTGCAGTATTATTTTTTTTTCAAGTTTTAAGACAGTAGTTCGTATTTTTATGATATCTCTCAATCCATGATCTGAGTTTGGCTGAAATTTGAACAACATTTAGAAAACATAAAAATGAAAAAACCCTTTAAATTTTATTGAAAATAGAGTTAAATTAAAAAAGTTATCACTCTCTGTGTGTAACACTTTTTTTCAGTTTTTTGAAATTTTTATTTTTTCCTGTTTCTTCAATCTGACCAGTGGTTTTGCAGGGAACATTTTAGTTTTTAATTTTGACTCTCTAAATCTCTTAATAATTATTTAACATTCTTGTGGATAATAAGTCTCACTATTTTATTTCGAATCTATTATTTAAATTTTAAACGTAATTTTTTAAATCATGTCGACTTTAATTCTAGAAATCAAGTTAAATAACTCAAACTATCATGCTTGGAAAACTCATCTTTCGTTTATATTCTGTTTTAAGCATATTTTAGATGTTGCTACTAACCCTTCTATAGTTCCTAGTACCCCAGCTACAAAAGATAAAAAAAAAGCATGGAATACTAAAAATGAGGAAGCCCTTGGCCTCATTGGTATATCTCTTAACCTAAATTTATATATTCTAATTTCTCATTGCACTAATGCCCACAAAGCTTGGGATATTTTAAGGCAAATGTATGACAGGCCATCTGAATCATGCAAGATTCAATTGCTACACAATTTGGAAGACTTGAGGTATATTGATTTCAAATCTATGGATGAATTTTTACATAAATTTGATTATATTAAAAGTCAACTAATTGGATTAGGTGTTACTCTCACTGATATTAGATTAATTCTATTATTTTAAAGAAATGGTTACTCTCACAAAATATTTGTCTTGTAGGAAATGGTGTGCATGATTCTTCTAATGCTCAAAATGAACAAGTTCATGGAAGTAGAATTGTGTTAGTGGAGGACCAAACTCCTTCTCTAATCTCTACTCCTCATATATCTACCTTTATTCCTCCTATTCTTTCTTACAATGGTAATGGTAATGATGCATTTATAGATCATGGTAATAATGCTAATATTGATAATGGCAATAATGCTAATGTTGAAACAAATGATGCATTTATATATCATGACTCTTCCTCTTGTGATAAATTTGTTAAGAGAAAAAATAAATAGTTTCAAAAAGTACTTAGTAAAAGAGATCAATTTTTAGAATGGGTGGACTTCAACCTAGGAGGATTAATTATTGCAAATATTGTTTGATGTTAATAATTCTCTTTCATCATCTTTGGCATTTCTCTTTAGTATGTTGCCTAGAAATTATGTTCTATATATGATCTTAATTCTATTTGCATGATTTCATACCATGATAGTTTAGGTATATTTATTTATGTGTATATATGGAGGCCCACATATATATCTTGATAAATATACAAATTATTGTGTCTCTTGTGACTTATCAAATATGAGTGCATTCTTTATTTCACATAAGTAAATTTATTTTATTTTTATTTTTTATTCCTTGGGATTATGAGTTATTATACACTATTGCCTTCAACATTTATTTTGGTCTACTGATTGGCACATAAGTGTAGTTTATACTTTTCTAGCATCATTCTATTGCCATATTGGCACTTTATGGTTAATACCATTTATTATCAACTTGAAGAATTATCAACTTCTCTTGGCTCTCCAATGATGTACCCATGATAATAAGAAACCTCTTTCACAATGAAGATATTTCAAAAAATCAAGTTGTAATATTGTAAACTGGTTTTGACAACATCTCCCCAAGTAAAGATTAGAGGAGGGTGTTAGAATTAATAATCTTTCCTTGGTTGTATTTATTTATTTATTGGGATAAACCAAGGCATCCTTTATGTATTATTTATTTTTCCTCTAGTCCACATGTAAAGGACATGTCATTCTTGTCATATTGTCCACTTGTGAGGACAACTCATTTTTGTATTTCCTTTAATAAGAAAAATAAATATTCCTCCTTAAGAGGAACTTGACACTATGCACACACCTTTTATGAATGTGGCATTCATAGAAATGGGAGTTACACATGTAAAGACATGCAACTCCTTTCTCATCTCTTTAAAAGAGGTGCTTCTCTCTCTCATTTTCATCTAGTCTCCATTATTCACATCAATTTTTTTATGCTATTGTAAATGAGCTATTTTGCTCCATTTCTTCTCTCTCTCTCTCTCTCTCTCTCTCTCTCTCTCTCTCTCTCTCTCATTCTTAGGCTTTTTCCTCATTCATAATACTCACAAGGATTTTTCTTTGCTTTCCCCTTATCAAATCTTTGTCTCTTGTGTTGCTTCCTCTTTGGTATTGCTCCATTGATCTTGTATCATTTGTATGGTAAAACTCTTCTTGCTCTCTTGGACTAAATCTATTATTTCATGCTATTTTATTTTATTATATTTTATCATTTCAATCACTTTTTCTTATAGTAATAGTGATTTAAACACTTAGTATGCCAAGTTTCCAAGCTGAATCCAAGATGATATATATCAATATTAAACTTTCTTCATGGACACAGTTCTTCAAAAAGTAAAACAACCATATACTATCTTTTGATTACTATTTAAAATTATCTACTTATCAAAGTTTCTAATGATCTATGTTCTAAGCTTAATCAGTTTAATGCCCTAGCATTTATAGTTTTCAATTTAAATCTAAAAAGCCTCCATCAAAACCCAATCATTTTAGTTAAAATAAGAAACACTTATCAACAAGAAAGAAGTTATAAAATAGGTGTCAAAATGTAACTATAAACAACTATATTGTTCAAGCCTCACCACTAGTCTTCTCTTCCTTGCCCACGGTCTGACACACTACCTTCTAGCTTCTGAAAGTGTTCATGAGCTCTTGCATTGTGTGGGAATGTGGATTCTTTAGACTTAATAACCTAGCCCTACATGCATCCTTCTTCCATTTGAACTCCTTTATCTTCAAGTTCTGATGTTGCGTGAGGTTCTTATTGAGACATAATGTTGATTCAACATTCACCAGTGCAGTGAAGTCATTGGCACTTGGCGATTCATTATCTCTAATCTACTCAACGGCTTCACTAAAGCTCTTAGTCACTATCTTAGAATCCATATTCCTATCATTGAACTACAAAATCCCTATAGGATTTACTATCTTCATACTTTTAAGGATTTCTTCATGCATTCCAGTAATTTTGTTCTCGATGCCCTACACTTCTTTAATTGCCTCCTTATAAATTGACACCTTCCAACCTATGTTGTTTTTCATGATGAACAACATGAAAGGATCTACATTCTTCACTGAATTCTCATTAAGAAACTTAAGCACCCAAAAATTTTCAACTTCAGTTACTTAAATACAACTACCTGACACTAGCTTTGCTCTATTTCCCATCCTAGAATCAAATTTTGAATTTCTCCCAACACTGATTCCCCTTTAGCATACACATTGGTGAGTTCCAAAATAAATTTATTACTTTCTTTAATGATGGCATCCACTCAATCTTTCATAGCATCTGCTAGCAGCTTTCCCCTTTGCATTTGCTTCACTAGTTGTTGGCTTCTTGCAAAATTCAAGTCGAAGACTTGAGAGGCTTGAAGAAATGGAAATGTAATGTGCAAAGATTCATCAAAGAATCGATAAATGTGACCATAGTTATCACCATACCCTTAAGTTCTGTTGTTACTTAGGTTTGCACCCTTGTCCAAGGCCTATGCGCGAGGACAACCTAGTGAAACATGGAAACAACCTCCAAGCTATGGGACTTGAACTATGAGGCTGAGTCTCCAGAGAAGGCTGGCTTCCTCTTACTATCAGGGCACACCTATCTACTCTTGGAGAGGAAAAGAGAGAAGGAGAGCATGAAAGAAAATCTACCTAGTCTAATCTAAGGAGGTGATGCACCAAAATAGAGTGTTCAGACTTCATTTTTGCCCATATATGTGCTACAAAACTAAGATAAAATTCAAAATACACACACACATAGACTTATGTCAATCAATAACCACATGCAGATTAGGAAACCAAACTGAATAACACAAGGAAAAGGATTTCACTTATATATTATCCAATAGGCCAAAAATAGACATAGTATGCAAGCCATAGATCTCAACAATACACCAATGAGAGGCAAGATAGATGCACATAAACATTGATGGCTAAAGGAGATGATACAGAATATTATATATCTCAGAGACAAAGGGAAATTTACACTGTAAACCTACGAGCAGTAGCAGAGAAATCAGAAAAAGAGTCCTCCTAAGGAAAGATCACAAAATTGCCTTTATAGTTCAGGCATAACTGAGGATTTTTTGCATTACATTTACTTCTCACCTATTGGCAATAACTTCTCACCCTAAAAATCCAATCAAAGATCTGGTGGTTTTGAGTACCAAAATCTGATATTCCTGTGAGAAAGAGCTTGGAGAAGACAGAACGGCGCCAGAAAACATCCCCTGACATAGTAGATAGATCTATAATGGTGGTAGAATGTCCTTGCACTTTGCATTCACTTCTGAGTCGGTGGCATTGATCATGAAATCAAAATCTCATGGCAAAAAACCTGATTCATTATTTTTGGCTCATGAATCTGCGAGGTCAAAGCAAGTCAAATAGTTCCTTATGTGCCAACTAGGCCATGTGAGCCAATCCTCTCTCTTTATTTTTCCACCTCCTCAAGGTCCCACGCGCTAACCATTCCTTACGTTGGACTGGGCGCTATGTCATTATGGGCACCATGCCCCGAGGGTCATTATAGCAACATAGCGCCCTACTGTTATCTCTAACTGTGGTGGTCACCAACTTGACTGTGCCACCTTTCCACCATCTAGTCGCAACATCGAAACTAACTACCACGTTGACTGCGATGATTGTACCGACTGCCAGCCGTTAATCGTCAACCCTGGCCGAGCCAACAAGACATGTGTCAGCAAGACACTATGTCACTATGGTAAAGATAACACAACTTTGCCATAGCGAGACAACGCCTTCTGTTGATTTGCCTTGATCTGACGATCGTGAAGACTCATCATGTTCTGTGCTTGCTTTTCAACTTTTGGGCCTGCAAAATGCTATCAGCACACCTAGCATCACCTCAGCGACCACACCTTGGTGAGACCTAGCCCCACTAACACGTGGCAAAAGGGTGCCAAGTCACTATGGTAAAGATCGCACAGCTTTGCCATAGCCAGATAGCACCTTTCGTTGATCTTCCTTGATCTGACGGCAAGCAAGCTAGATACTGCCCCCTGCCCCTCAGTCTATCAATCAATGGGAACTGGCCACGTGCCAACTATTTTTATTTCCTACACCTCCAAACTTGGACCCACGAGGACACGTGTCCTCCAGGTGCCAACTCGCTATCATAAATCTCATGTGGCTTATCCATAGCACAATGGTGCCTATCGTTGATCTCTGTAGATCTGACGGTGGAGATCTTAACCCTTTACTGCATTGGCCGCGTTGAAGATCTAGTCCCACTCGTTGTCTGTTTTCTGACTTGACATACGTGGCTATTCCTCATTGGCCTAACGAAGCACCACCTTGGCAAAAATATCATTGGTCTGACAAGGCACCAACCTAGAGGGTCCGTACTACTTTGACCTTACTGAGTGAACACATGGCGCCCAGGTGCTATGTCGCTATGGGAAAATTGAGGCCAACTTCCCATAGCACCATGGCACCCAACGATGACATGTCTTCTAATTTGCACATGTCTTCCAATGATTTTCCACCATGGCACCGGACTCCACCAACTAGGAAGATGAGGTACAAAATGGGACCCAACCACTTGCCTGAAGCTCTTGCCGTGGTGACTTTTCTATTATTGCGAACCTTGCCCGCCGAACACTGGGACTCACTGTAGAACACCCTCTGGCCGGCCAGGCGCTATGTCGTTATCAAAAAAATCGTGAGTTCTCTGATGGTGACATGGTGGCTTGCCGCCTTTTGAACTTTCCAGCCCATGAAACTGACCGTTCGCCGTGAACATTTTTCGGTGACGTAACCTACCCGCCGTAAGACATTTCTGTCGGGCGCTATGTCGCTATGAAGATTTTTTGGCCAACACATGATAGCGACATAGCACCTATGGTGCCATGGAACTTTTTCGACCTGCCGAAACATGTCTGCCCTTGCAAGCTAGACCCACCGGACACATGTCCTCCAGGTGCCATGTCGCTAATGTATTAACCGTGCAACTTCCAATGGCGAGATAGCGCCAACTATCGATCTTCCTCGAATCTGATGGCAGAGAACTTGCGGGCCACAAAAAATATGTTATAAGGTTCAAAGCTTGGTATTTTAATATTTCCATGGGTATTTGATTATGGACATTTCAAAGGTGGGAAGGGCAATATGAATTATAAATTTTGGCAGGAAGATTAAAATACAACATTTTTGGCGACTCACAGGGGACATGAGCCTGCACGATGCATGACCAGTGCCTGTAAACAATCCATTGGATCATGGAGTCAAAAAGGTATGAATCTGAGAACAGAAAAACCCTAACCCATCTGTGAGGAGATCAAAACATTGAAAACCCTACCTCTACATTTGCAACCTCAAAACTATCAAAACTTTGGAAGCTGGCAACTCAAAGAGAGAACCATGTGCCTGCACACTTCTTGAAAAGTAGGAAACAATAGAAAAGAGACTAAACTTCTTATGTACATGGATTCACAAAACCTTAAAAATAGGGCTTTAGATAGATCCCATTGGCTGGAATGAGAAAAACTTCACCATTTGGCCTGCTTAATTGAAATGCATTAGTCTACTTGCAACTAGCAATCAGATAGGGGCCACTCCATAGTGCATCAAACTTGGAATGTCTTCCTAGTTTTGCCCTATCTGCATCCCACTTTAGAACTAAATCTCCTTCTTTGAAGGTTCTGACCCTAGTTTTCTTATCAAAACTCCTTTTCATCTGCTCCTAATGCATCTCTAGGGTTTGCATAGCTTTATTTCTCTTTTCTTCTAGTTCAATCAGCTCTGCCATTCTTACTAACATGGCATTATCTTCAATCGATTCCAGTTGATGAGCCAACTCCAAGGATGGGAATTTCAATGAAATTGGGAGTCTGGCCTCTCTACCATTTACCAGCACAAAAGGTGAATTCCCAACAGATCTCTTGGGTGTTATCCTATCAACCCATAGAGAAATTCTTAATTTCTTATGCCAGACCCTCTGATTGTCTTCTATTGTCCTTTTCATGATTTTGATCAGATTCTTGTTGGAAGACTCAGCCAAACCATTACCCTGGGGATAGCAATTTGATGATGTGCTCAGGTAGATATTGTGATTCATTTCCCATGTACAAATCTAGGTTCCAAAAAAAGACTTAGCATTGTCCGAGATGATAGTAGAAGGAGCACCAAATCTAGATACAATTCCATCAAGGAATTCAACAATTGATGGTTCTATGGCATCCTTCAAGGCAACTACCTCTGTCCATCTAGTGAAATAATCAGTAGCAGCCAAAATCCATTTATGACCTGCACTAGATGGAGGATTAATGGGGCCTATAAAATCCAACCCCTACTGAGTAAAGGGTTGATCCACTTGAATAGGATGAAGGGGGAGAGCTCCAAGCCTCTGTTTGCCTGAGAAGAAAGCACATTTCTCACATTTTCACACATATCCATAACAATCATGGAACAAAGATGGCCAATAATAACCAGCCCTCATGATCTTTATGGCAGTTGTTCTTGCAGAGAAATGGCCACCATCAGGGCCATCATGAAGTTCCTTAATCATCCTCCTAGCCTGATCCCCTTCAATGCATCTCAACAGGATCCCATTAAAATCTCTCCTGAATAGGATACCATCAATTAAAACATAGGGAATGGACTGTAGTCTATATTGTCTTCTTTTAGTTCTGTCCAATCCCTGAGGGTATCCATTCCTTGATAAGATGTTCTTCATGTCATTTATCCAGCTCCTTGGGCCATTAATGTTTCCTTCCTCCTGCTACTCTATTATTACCATAGTAGTCTCTTTATCAGAATCTTGGCATGATAACATTTCTTTGCACAACCCTTTCCCTCTTACCAGCTTGGTAATCTAAATATCAACATCATATTCCATTACCCTAGTGATCCATCCAGCTCTCTTTTCACTAATATCCTTGTTTAACAAGAAATCCTTTACACTGGCATGGGGCACCAACAAATGGATCCTATTGTGGGATAAGAGGTGCTTGAATTTCTTCAAGGCTCTGATGACTGCAAGGGCCTGCTTCTCAACAAATTTGTACTTATCTTCATATTACTTGAGCCCTTCACTAAAGAAGGCTATGAGCTACTCCTCATCCTTGTCATTTGTTTGAGTCAAGATAGCAGAGATACTTGACTCACCACCTAGAGTGTAGAGGATGAAATCTTTTTCAAAATTTGGGTTCATGAGAGTAGGGGCTGAGGCTATGGCTGTCTTGATCTCTTCAAAACTCTCCTTCCCTTCCTTGGTCCATGAGAAGACCATACCTTTCTTCAGCATAGCTGTAAGAGGTTTCACCATGGTAGCAAGATTAGGAATAAACCTTCTTACAAAATTTATTCTACCAAGAAAACTGTGCAGCCCTTTCTTGTGTTTAGGAAGAGGAAGGGAAAGTATTTCCTTTTTTCTTTCTGGATCAATGGTCAACCCATCCTTAGATACAATGTGTCCAAATAATTTTCCTTGGCTTGTAGCAAAGACACACTTGGCTGGGTTGAGGGAGACCCCAAACTCTCTACATCTTAGAAATACCTACCTTAGATGATCAGAATGATCTTCTACATTTTTTGAATATACAATTATATCATCAAGGTATACTAAGACAAACTTGTCAATTAATTTTTTGAAGGCCATCTCCATTGCATTCTAAAATGTGGCACTTGCATTTGTTAGTCCAAATGGCATCTTGCAATAAGCATAGGTGCCCCCACTTAGTAGTAAATGTTGTCTTATATCTGTCAGATTCTTTAACCAACACTTGGTTATAACTAGAGAATCCATCAAGAAAAGAGAATCTCCTTGACCCATTGACTCTGGACAAAATTTTCTCCATGGAAGGGAGAGGATGGTGATCTTTAAGAGAAGCCCGATTAAGATCCCTAAAGTCCACACATAGTATGATTTCTCCATTCTTCTTCCTTATAGGGAAAAGGTTAGCTACCCATGATGAGTTTTTGATAGGAAATATTATATTAGCCTCTATCAACTTGGATAGTTCTTTTCTCATTACGGGCTCAATCTTAGGATTCACTGGCCTCTGTTTTATCCTTATTGGTTTTGCCTTATCAACTAAATCTATGGTATGCTGAAACAAACTATGGTCAAACCCTTTTAAGTCATCATATGTCCAAGAAAATACATCATTAAATTCTTGACATAGATGAATGAAGTTTTCTTGCTCAGTTTAAAAACATACCTTCCCCATATTTAGAGATTTTCCATCAGCAATTGTAACTGGGGCATAATCATCCTTTTATGCAGCTAGATTCATTCCTTTGCCTCTTATTTGATCATCAGTATTAAAGACACTCTCCAAGGTAATGAGACCCTTGGGAAAATTTTTAGAACTGAGATGAATGATCTGATCACCATACTGATCCTGTAGTCTTGACTGGTTTCTATCTGAGAATTCTCCCTTATTCTGCGAGAAACTCACAATTTGCTCATCAGAATCAAACACCTGCCAATGAGTGTTGTTGTCACTGATGGCAGGCCTCACTACCACCTTTATTTGTTTCTTCTTCTTCTCCTCAAGATTCTCTGGTACATCATAAGATGCACCTATTGCTGCAAGTCTATCAACATGTTTATTTCCTTTCCTAGGAATGCTCTGAATATTAAATGCGTTGAAGCCCTCAAGAAAATCCTAGACTTTGTGTTTGTAAGACTTGAGCAGGCCATTTTTGGTGACATTCTAGTTTCTCACTTGGTTAACTACCAACTCACTATCCCCATATACTCTCAAGGCTTGAATTCCTCTCTTTTGGGCAAGTAGGATGCCTTGAATCAAGGATTCATACTCAGCCACATTATTGGTGCAACTAAATTGGAGCCTAAAGGATAAGTAGTATCTTATTTGTGCAGGAGAGATCAACATAACACTAGCCCCTGATCCATTTCTATTCCTTGAGCCATCAAAGTACATACTCCATGTTCCACTTATATCATCATTAGTCTTGATTAGATCAGAAACTTGAGCATCTTTCTCTATTATGAAATATGTGCTAAGGCTTGTCTGAAGAGTTTCTGACATAGGTTCAACCTGATATGTACTAGCCCATTCATCCAAGAAGAAATTAGGAATCTCTACTATGGAAGTGGCAAGCTCATTTACTATGTCATTTTCATCCATCTCTAGAATAGGGCAATTCATGTTGATGGAATTGGGGGTGTAGGATTCAGTGTGATGAAGGGCTTGAGGTTCTACTCTGATTGAGGCATTGGCTCCATATCTAGTCTTAAAAGACATATATGACCAATCAACATATATGAATCCACCAATTTGAGCACTGAAGTCTCTTGAAAGACAGATAGCAAAATAGGGCTTGACTTTAGCAATAGATATGTCTTGAGTCAAAGTGCAACCAGGGCATGCATGTAGGGCCATCTCCACATTCCTAAGGATACCTACAGTTTTGACAGTACTACCATCCAACTGTAACACATCCCTAACAATGGGCTCATACTTCATTCCTAAAGCATCAGCAACACACTTAGGCATTATTGAGCTACTAGCCCCTGAATCTATCATGCAATTGTGGACTAATTTGACTCCTATAATTAGAGAAACATAGAATGGAGGAGGTCTAACCTTTTTATTTGTCTCCACATCCCCTACTGGTTGTACTAGACTTGTGGCACTCTCCATGATAGATGGCTGATCCTTGGGTTTAATCTTCTCCAACTCCTACTGCAGCATCCTCTTCTGCATTGGTATGGTAGCAACAACATCCCACATAGAAATGTTCACATTTGTCTTCTTCATTTGCTCTACCACACTGAACGGTGTATTAGGGATTTTGGTAGAAACTTTGGGAGCTGCACTTATAAGAGGTTGATATGGGGCAACATAAGGATAACTTGCATCTTTCTTTCTAGAATCTTTCTTTTGCTACTGTGAAGTACTTGTTTGTTCATTTGCTGCATGTGCATGAGGTGTAGCACTTGAAGTTGAGGCCTGCTTAGGAGAAGGAGGGGCAGCATGTTCCATAGCTCTCTTCTTACTTCTTGTGCTATGAGCAATAGAATCCTAGTTTACATTACAATGCTCCCCAATCTGATGATTCATGAAAGAGCAATCATCATGTCCTTGAGTATATGAGGCCTCACTGGGATGATCCTCCTTGCATGATTGCTTTGCTGTAGGTTCTTGGTCAATTAGGGCCAAATAAGATTCTACCTTCTAGCACATGAAATAGGCATAAGAATAGTTGCAGGAAGGACACAAATCTTGATCTTGGGCCAAGTTATTTTGAGGGACTATAGCTCTGTTCTTATTTGAGCTTGAAGCAGAAGCATGACTATTTTTCCTGCCCTGATCAAAAGAGCTATTCCACTGGTTAGGAGGCCTACCACCATTTGGATCTTGATATTGCAATTGAGGAGGCTTGCCACCTTGATCTTGCTACCTTTCTAAGGCCACCACCTTGTTACTCATTTTTTTGTATCATAGAGAAACTATCCTCTAATCTCTTTCCTTGGTCCTTCAACTCCCTCCCTTGCTCTTGCAATTTTTTATCCAAGGTCTTCTCTCTCTTATCTGTATTCAGCACTAGACCTTGGATTATTTCTTTGAGTTCATCTATCCCATTTGAGGATGTGAAAACTTGGGGAACTGGAATAAGGGCTTGTGATGTAGAAGTTGTAGGAAGAGGGGCCATTGTTGGTTGGTGGTTGGGAACATCAGGAAAGAAAGGCATAGGGGACCTTAGAGCCAACTTTCCTCCTTGTATTAGGATGTTCTCAGTTTTTATGGCTATCTCATAAGCATTAGGCAAGGTATCTCCTCCCATAGTTTGGATTGTAGTGGCAATATCACTGTTAAAAGCTCTAAGGTAATGCAAGAACGCATTACCAGGGGTAGGTTTCACTGTAGTAGGTATTCTATCCCATGTCTTTTGAAATCTATAGTTAAAATCAGTTATACACTTATGGGGGGCTCTTTTTATAGTAGTCAGTTGCTCTAAAAGTGACAGATGGTCACTTCTATCCTCAAAATGTTTGCATAATCCTACTCCTAGTCCATCCCAATCAGTTATAGAACCATGAGGTAAGCCTCTATACCACTTTAATGTTTTTCCTTTTAAAGATGAGGCTAGAAGTCTGACAGAAACATCATCCTCTATGATACCATGAATATTATAGATGTTTGCTACTTCTTGGATATGCTCTTGAGTGCAGATACTGGTATATCATGTCTTTGGGTTAACAATAGAGGACTTCCACCATTAAAGGTGGCAAAAGCATGAGCTCTTGGCTGTGCCATGTAAACAAGTGTTCTATTGATGAGTGTTGATGGCAATCTAGGCTGAGTTCGCGCAATAGGAGGAGTAGAGATATATTAATTGTTATTACACCCCTAACTGGTGATAATGAAGTTCTAGTCCTCCTTCTAGGATTTGAAAGAGAAAGATCTTGATATTGAAATTTACCTCTAGAAGATGCCTTTGTTTCAGCTCTGGGCATGAATCACTGCAGCTTTGGCTAGGAACTAGATTTTTTGATGTTCAGAGTCGCCAAGTACTTGAAAGAATTAGCCTCTTGAAGGCTCAAATATTGAAGCCAGCACTACCTCTTCTGCATTAATCTCTGAAACTCTTCCTTCTTGACACAAGTAGACTTTAAATTTGTTTGAAAGGTGTCCCACTGGGCGTGCCAAAAACTATTGTCACTTAGGTTTGCACCCTTGTCCAAGGCCTATGCGCGAGGAAAACCTAGTGAAACATGGAAACAACCTCTAAGCTGTGGGACTTGAACTGTGAGGTTGAGTCTCTGGAGAAGGTCAGCTTCCTCTTACTATCAGGGTGCACCTATCCACTCTTGGAGAGGAAAAGGGAGAAGGAGAGCACGAAATAAAATCTACCTAGTCTAATCTAAGGAGGTGATGCACCAAAATAGAGTGTTTAGACTTCATTTTTGCCCATATATGTGCTACAAAACCAAGATAACATTCAAAAGACACACACACCCAGACTTATGTCAATCAATAACCACATATAGATTAGGAAACCAAACTAAATAACACAAGGAAAAGGATTTCACTTATATATTATCCAATAGGCCAAAAATAAACACAGTATGCAAGCCATAGATCTCAACAATACACCAATGAGAGGCAAGAAGGATGCACATACACATCGATGGCTGAAGGACATGATACAGAATGTTATACAACTCAGAGACAAAGGGAATTTTACACTATAGACCTATGAGCAGTAGCAGAGAAATCAGAAAAAGAGTCCTCCTAAGAAAAGATCACAAAATTGCCTTTATAGTTCAGGCATGGTGCAGGGCACCTAAGGCTCTTAGGCATGAATTCAAGGTGTTTAGTATGTTAGATTTGTTAGGAATGAAGTTTGGTCCATATTTGTAATGAAGACTCAATTGTAAGGTACAATGGCACATTGGTGTGGTTATAAGCCAAGTGACCATTTGTAACCAAGGAGTCATTATTTATGAATTCTTGAGTATTTTTCTATTTTTAGGATGTTTTAGGTGGATTTGAGTCATTAGGACACGTTTGAATTGAAGGTGTGTAAAAAAACTGCAAAGGTGCAAAAAGTTGCTAAAGAGCAATTTTTGCAAATTTGTTGTCAAACTTAAAAAAGGAAGTTGTATGGTCTTCCAACCATCCAAAGGGAAGTTATAACTGTTGTAAGACACTTATTTAAGGTCTCCACACGTGGGGAAGGCCATGGTACGGACGGGTGGACAGCATTTGGTGAATAAAACTCAGAAATTCTGCAATTTTCTTTGTTTCTTCAATTCCGTCCGGCATGTACGGATAGGTAGTGGTACAAATCTTATATTTTTGGAAAGAGGACTGAGTCAGCATTCGAATGCAATTGGTTTGAAGTTTTTATCTATTTTGAGTTAAAAGTTATACTTGTTTTAGTAGAGGTAGGTCTGAAATTGCTGCACATTGAGGGTTTCAACAAGATGACCTCCTAACTTGCAAACCCACCGTGGGATTTCAATGCCGCTTTGTGGAATGCAAGTTAGGAGAGGTGACTTAAAGATTGAAGAGTTTCAGGGCTGTAGGAGTTGGGCACCTATTTTTACCAGCAAGCCCTAGGCTGAACATAGTCTTATGTCTAGTCTAGTTTTGAAGGAAAACGAAGGATCACGCTCCCAAGTTGATTGATTTGACCCAAGTGAAGGGTGTAGAAGGAAAAATAAAAGGTGTACAAGAGATCCAAGGGGTTGAACCAATTCTTTGAACTCATTTATTTATGCTTTCCTTGTAACCCAGCCTAAACTGGCCATTTAGGACTGTGACACAAAGCGGGCATAACTTGATGCTGGAGTAGAGTTGGAAATTGATCTTTTGGAATCTCATAGGAGTAGTTGAAGGGTGTTTGGTGATGTGAAAATATTGTATGGTTCTTTGTATTTTTTGGGAGTTTGACCATTGAAACTAGGAATTGTTTTAATAAAAGTGCTGGTAAGAATTTGTAATTTTCAGTGTTGGGTGTTGAGAAACTTCAAAGTGGGGGTTTTTCTTGTTGTTTTGAGTTATTAAGCACAATTTCTATCATAGGAATGGAGTTCTAACCCAATCTAAGAAATATTTTCTATTTTAAGCCTATTTGGTGTTAGGGAATCCGTAATAGGTGTGATTGTCCCAAGTTTTTTGTGAACCCTAGGTTTGAGGGTTGGGCTTGTGAAGTGGAGTCCACTTTGAGGTAGAGTCTACCAATGTTAGAAGCCATTGGGTCAGTCATTAACCTTGGAAGAAGGCCTAGTTGCTGTTTGGAGGTTGGAAGCAAGTTAAGGTGCTGATCGTAGTTGGAAGAAGAGTTGGTGCTTTTTCTGCATACTCTGCATCAGAGTGGTATCAGAGCCACTAAGAGCCTGATTAGAGAGGAAAGATGTCAAATAATGAGTAAGGAGAGAGGGAGATGCCTCTTAGGATCACAAATGTGGAATTGGCCAAGTTGGTCAAAGAACAAATGGCAGAAAGTAGAGCAGTAAGGGAAGAAAATAGAAGCATGAAAAGAGAATTGGAAAAATTGAAGGGCAAGATGGCTAGAGGAGTCATGGAAGACTCTGAAGGAGAAGAAGAAAGGACTGAAGTTAGAGAGTCTAGGTAGGTTAGAGATGAAATGCCTGCAGATCAAAGAGCCATGTTGGAGGCCCTAGAAAGGGTAGGAAGAAAGGATCAAAGATCAGACCTACCTATGTTCAGTGGTAAGTTGAATCCAGAAGAATGCATGGAGTGGATTGAAGCACTTGAAAATCACTTTGAATGTGATAATGTGCTAGAAAACCAAAAGATAAAGGTGGCTAAGTCTAAGATGAAAGGATCTGCCCTTAGTTGGTGGAATTTTCATCAAAATGAGAGAATAGAGGAAGAGAAGGCACCCATAGCCACGTGGAAGAGAATGAAATCAGAGATCAAGAAATAGTTTGTACCAGAGGACTATGAGGTCCTAATGCATCAAAAGTTGCAAAGCCTCAGGCAAAAGGACTTGGATGTAGGAGCATATACAGAGGAGTTTCATAAACTCACTCTAAGGGCTCAAGTTCCTGAAAGTGAAAAGCAAAAGTTGGCAAGATACTTGAATGGGCTCAAGTACTCCATCAAGGATGAACTAGTTTTGTTCAATCCTAAGACCATCCACCAATGTTATCAAATGGCCCTCAAGATATAGGAGAAACTCAAGAGGAGAAGTGATTCCCATGGAAGAAGGAGAGGAGGAAATAACAGAGGTGGAGGAAGATTTGGGGGCAGAGGTTCATCTAATAGATCTCAAGGTGAACCTAGCAGCAGTCAAGAAAAATTAGATGGAGAATCCAATCCTAGAGGAGGATTTAGAGGTAGGAGACCTAATGGGAGAGGAATATTTGGAGGAAGGACTCCAGGGGTATTCACTGGAAGGTGTTTTACCTGCAATCAAATAGGGCATAGATCCTCTAGGTGTCCATAGAAAGGGGGCAGCAACAGTCAAGAAGGAGATAGAAGAATCCACTTGGCTCAAGAAGAGGATGCACAAAGTGACCAAGGAGCAAGAGGGAATGCTGATTCAGAGCGAGGGGAATATTTAATGTTCAATAGAACCCTTCTGAAGACAGTTGCAGAACAAGAACCTCCCCAAAGGAAGACCTTATTTAAGACCTTGTGCAAGGTAAAAGGTAAAGTGTGTAAGGTAATTGTTGATTCTGGTTCAATTGATAATATTGCATCAATAGAGATGGTAAATAAGCTCGGATTGAAGAGGTCACCTCATCCTAACCCTTACAAAGTTTTGTGGTTAAGTAAGGAGTAGCAAGTTGTTGTTAATGAACAAGTTAATGTTGAATTTCAAATTGGGGAGTACAAGGAAAAAATTGTTTGTGATGTTGTAGATATGGATGCTTGTCATTTTTTGTTAGGTAGGCCATGGCAGTATGATGTCAATTCCAAGCATGATGGGAGGAACAATGTCTACATCATCACCAAAAATGGGAAGGAGTACACTATGACACCATTGCTAGAAGATGGAAAGGAGACCCAACATGCATCTAGTGTAATGATGGTTGGGGAGAAGAAGTTTTTAAAGACTCTCAAGGTGAAGAACACCCCATGCTTTGCCATTGTAGTAAAGCCAAGACAAGAGGATAAAAACGAGGAAGGCAGATTAGGAATAAGGAATGTGAAACCCAAGGAAGTGAGGCAGCTTTTGGATAGATACAAGGAAGTTATTTCAGACCCTGCTACTGATACATTGCCACCATTTAGAGAGGTAAGTCATTATGTTGACTTTATTCCAGGTTCTACATTGCCTAATAAGCCTGCCTATAGGTTGGCACCAGAACAAAACAAGGAATTAGCAAGACAAGTTGAGGAGTTGCTTGAAAAAGGGTTCATAAGAAAGAGCATCAGCCCTTGTGCAGTCCCAGCTTTGTTGGCACCCAAAAAGGAGGGTACATGGAGGTTGTGTACGGACTCAAGAGCCATAAACAAGATAACCATCAGATATAGGTTCCCAATGCCTAGGATGGAGGATTTGATGGATCACCTAGGAGGGGCAAGGTACTATTCCAAGATTGATTTGAAAAGCGGTTACCACCAAATCAGAATAAGGGAAGGAGATGAATGGAAAACTGCCTTCAAAACTAATGAGGGACTTTATGAATGGATGGTGATGCCCTTTGGCCTTTCTAATGCCCCTAGTACATTCATGAGACTCATGAATGAAGTTTTGGAACCTTTCATCAATCATTTTGTTGTTGTATATCTTGATGATATATTGATTTTTAGCAAATCTAAAGAGGAACATCTAACACACTTGGAATTGGTTTTGAAGAAACTCAGGGAGAAGGAATTAAAGATAAATTTGAATAAATGTGTCTTCATGAAAGAAGAGTTGGTGTTCCTAGGTTTTTTCATCTCCAAGGGCAACCTCAAGATGGATCCAGAAAAGGTGGAAGCAATCCTCAACTGGCCTACACCAAGGAATGCAAGTGAGGTAAAGAGCTTTCATGGTTTGGCAAGCTTTTATAGAAATTTTATTAGAGGTTTCAGTAATATGTGTACCCCTATGATTGATACAATCAAGGGTGGAAGAAAATGTAAATTTGCATGGATAGGAGACGCTAATCAGTCCTTTGAGTACTTGAAGAAAAGGGTTGCAGAGGCACCCATCCTTGCTCTACCTGATTTCAAGAAGGTATTTACTATTGAATGTGATCGAAGTAATAGGGCCATAGGAGGAGTCCTAAGTCAAGAACGTAAGCCAATAGCCTTCTTTAGTGAAAAGTTAAATGAAGCAAAACAAAGATATTCTACATATGATTTAGAATTGTATGCTATGGTTCATTCTCTAAGAAAATGGAGACATTATTTATTGCCCAAGGATTTTATTGTCTATACAGATAACCATGCATTGAGTTTCTTGAATAGACAGGAAAAGTTGAACCACAGGCATGTGAAATGGATGGAGTACCTTCAATCATACACCTTCACTATTAAGCATAAAAAAGGGGAGGCAAATACGGTTGCTGATGCCCTTAGTAGAAGGAATTTGACCATTCAAGAAATGAGGTTGGAGAATGTGGGATTCCACTCCATAAAATACATGTATGAAAGTGATGAAGACTTCAAAGAAGTTCATCAACTCTACAGGGATATGACAGGGTAGTACCATAGCATTTATGCAGATTTCATGCTGCAAGAAGGATTGCTCTTCAAAGGGAGTCAGCTATGCATCCCTAGAGGATCCTTGAGGGAGAACATTATAAAGGAGAAGCACTGTGGGGGTCTAGCTGGTCATTTTGGATTGGAAAAGACCCTTGAACTAGTAAGAAGATTTTATTACTGGCCTAGGATGCCTACTGATGTAAGAAAGTTTGTAGAGACTTGTGTGATTTGTCAAAAGGCAAAGGGGAAGACTTCTAATGCAGGACTGTACACCCCATTACCAATATCAAATAGGCCTTGGGATGCTATAAGTTTAGACTTTGTACTTGGATTGCCAAGGACCAAGCAAGGTTATGATAGTATTTGTGTTGTAGTAGACTGGTTTTCCAAGATGGCACATTTTTTGCCATGTAAAACCAGTCATGATGCCTCTTATATTGCAGGTATCATTTTCAAGGAAGTAGTAAGACTACATGGATTACCATTATCCATAGTCTCGGATAGAGATTCTAAGTTTCTTGGGCACTTTTGGAGGACTTTGTGGAGAAAACTTGGTACAGACCTCTCATTTTCATCAGCATACCATCCACAATCGGATGGCCAAATGAAGGTGGTTAATAGATCATTAGGCAACCTATTAAGATGCCTTACTAAGGAACATGGATCATCTTGGGACTCAGTCATAGCACAAGCAGAGTTTGCTTATAATGATTCAATGAATAGGACAACCGCATTGAGCCCATTTCAAATTGTTTATGGCACTCATCCTAGAGGGGTAACGGAGGTCAGAGATGTCAAATCTATGGAAAGAACCAGTGCTCAAGCATGTGATTTTGCTGAGGTGATGAAGGAAATTCATCAAGAGGTCAAAGATAGGCTAGGAAAAATGACAATGAAGTATAAGGAAGCAGCAGATACTAAGAGGAGAGATCTTCAATTTGAAATAGGAGATCTAGTTATGGTGAACCTTAAAAAGGAGAGGCTTCCTAAAGGTAAGTTTACTAAGTTGATGATGAGGAAAATAGGTCCTTTTAGGATCTTGCAAAAATGTGGACAAAATGCCTATAAGGTGGAGTTGCCACCAGACATAGGGCTCTCCAATACATTTAATGTCTCTGATTTATATCCTTACAGAGGTTCTCAGACTGAAACCAGTGGCATTGAATCAACCACAGTAGATAAAGAGATCATGAACTCTCTTCCCAAGGCAGGGGTAGTCACTATAGAAAGTGTTTTGGATAAAAGAGAAGGAAAAAGGACTAGGAGGAAGGTGTACATGGACTACCTCATCAAATGGACAGGTAGACCAGTTGAAGATGCAAGTTGGCTGCCTGAATCAACTATAAAGAAGATGGGATACAACGTGTCCACATTAGCAACTTAAGAGACTTGAGTTTCTTTTGGCCTAGGGAGTATGGTGCAGGGAACCTAAGGCTCTTAGGCATGAATTCAAGGTGTTTAGTACGTTAGATTTGTTAGGAATGAAGTTTGGTCCATATTTGTAATGAAGACTCAATTGTAAGGTACAATGGCACATTGGTGTGGTTATAAGCCAAGTGACCATTTGTAACCAAGGAGTCATTATTTATGAATTCTTGAGTATTTTACTATTTTTAGGATGTTTTAGGTGGATTTGAGTCATTAGGACACGTTTGAATTGAAGGTGTGTAAAAAAAATGCAAAGGTTCAAAAAGTTGCAAAATGCAAAAAGTTGCTAAAGAGAAATTTTTGCAAATTTGTTGTCAAACTTAAAAAAGGAAGTTGTATGGTCTTCCAACCATCCAAAGGGAAGTTATAACTGTTGGAAGACACTTATTTAAGGTCTCCACACGTGGGGAAGGCCATGGTACGGACGGGTAGACAGCATTTGGTGAATAAAACTCAGAAATTTTGCAATTTTCTCTATTTTTTCAATTCCGTATGGCCTGTACGGATTTTTAGTGGTACAAATCTTATATTTTTGTAAAGAGGACTGATTCAGCATTCGAATGCAATTGGTTTGAAGTTTTTATCTATTATGGGTTAAAAGTTATACTTGTTTTAGTAGAGGTAGGTCTGAAATTGCTGCACATTGAGGGTTTCAACAAGATGACCTCCTAACTTGCAAACCCACCATGGGATTTCAATGCCGCTTTGTGGAATGCAAGTTAGGAGAGGTGAATTAAAGATGGAAGAGTTTCATGTCTGTAGGAGTTCGGCACCTATTTTTACCAGCAAGCCCTAGGCTGAACATAGTCTTATGTCTAGTCTAGTTTTGAAGAAAAACGAAGGATCACGCTCCCAAGTTGATTGATTTGACCCAAGTGAAGGGTGTAGAAGGAAAAATAAAAGGTGTAGAAGAGATACAAGGGGTTGAACCAAGTCTTTGAACCCATTTATTTATGCTTTCCTTGTAACCCAGCCTAAACTGGCCATTTAGGACTGTGACACAAAGTGGGCATAACTTGATGCTGGAGTAGAGTTGGAAATTGATCTTTTGAAATCTCATAGGAGTAGTTGAAGGGTGTTTGGTGATTTGAAAATATTTTATGGTTCTTTGTATTTTTATGGAGTTTGACCATTGAAACTAGGAATTGTTTTAATAAAAGTGCTAGTAACAATTTGTAATTTTCAGTGTTGGGTGTTGAGAAACTTCAAAGTGGGGGTTTTTCTTGTTGTTTTGAGTTAGTAAGCACCATTTCTATCATAGGAATGGAGTTCTAACCCAATCTAAGAAATATTTTCTATTTTAAGCCTATTTGGTGTTAGGGAATCTGTAATAGGTGTGATTGTCCCAAGTTGTTTGTGAACCCTAGGTTTGAGGGTTGGGCTTGTGAAGTGGAGTCCACTTTGAGGTAGAGTCTACCAATGTTAGAAGTTTTTGGGTCAGTCATTAACCTTGGAAGAAGGCCTAGTTGCTATTTGGAGGTTGGAAGCAAGTTAAGGTGCTGATCGGAGTTGGAAGAAGAGTTGGTGATTTTGTTGCATACTCTGCATCAAGGCATAACTGAGGATTTTTTGCATTACATTTACTTCTCACCTACTGTAAATAACTTCTCACCCTAAAAATCCAATCAAAGATCTGGTGGTTTTGAGTACCAAAATCTGATATTCCTCTGAGAAAGAGCCTGGAGAAGACAGAACAGTGCCAGAAAACATCCCCTGACATAGTAGATAGATCTGTAATGGTGGTAGAATGTCCTTGCACTTTGCATTCACTTTTGAGTTGGTGGCATTGATCACGGAATAGAAATCTTGTGGCAAAAAACTTGATTCATTATTTCTGGCTCATGAATTCCTGAGGTCAAAGCAAGTCAAATAGTTCCTTATGTGCCAACTAGGCCACGCGGGCCAATCATCTTTCTTTATCTTGCCACCTCCTCAAGGTCCCACACGCTGACCATTCCTTACATTAGACTGGGCTCTATATCACTATGGGTACCATGCCCTGAGGGTCATTATAGTGACATAGCACCCCACTGTTATCTCTAACCACAGTGGTCACCAACCTGACTGTGCCACCTTTCCACCATCTAGCTGCAACATCGAAGCTAACTGCCATGTTGATTGTGATGATTGTATCGACTGCTAGCCGTTAACTGTCAACCCTGGTTGAGCCAGCGAGACACATGTTAGCAAGATGCTATGTTGCTATGGTAAAGATCGCACAACTTTTCCATAACAAGACAACACCTTCCTTTGATCCGCCCTGATCTGACAATCGTGAAGACTCGTCATGTTCCGTGCTTTCTTTTCAATGTTTGGGCCTGTGAAATGCTTTCAGCAGACCTGGCATCACCTCAATGACCACACCTTGGCGAGACCTGGCCCCACTGACATGTGGCGAAAGGGCGCCATGCCACTATGGTAAAGATCGCACAGCTTTGCCATAGCGAGACAGGGCCTTCCATTGATCTTCCTTGATCTGACAGTAAGCAAGCTAGATACTGCCCCCTACCCCTCAGTGTATCAATCAATGGGAATCAACCTTGTGCCAACTATCTATATTTCTTGCACCTCCAAACTTGGACCCACGAGGACATGTGTCCTCTAGGTGCCAACTCGCTATCATAAATCTTGTGCAGCCTATCCATAGAGAAATGGCGCCTATCGTTGATCTCTATAGATCTGACGGTGGAGATCTTAACCCTTTACTGCACTAGCTACATTGAAGATCTAGTCCCATGCACTGTTTATGTTCTGACCTGACATACGTGGTTGTTCCCCATTGGCCTAATGAAGCACCATCTTGGCAAAAATATCATTGGTCTGACAAGGCACCAACCTAGATGGTCCGTACTTCTTTGACCTTACTGAGTGGACACGTGGCACCCAGGCGCTATGTCGCTATGGGAAAATCGAGGCCAACTTCCCATGGTGGCATGGTGCCTAATGATGACATGTCTTCTGATTTTCATGTGTCTTCCAATGATTTGCCACCATGGCACTGGACTCCACCAACTGGACAAATGAGTTACAAAATGGGACCCAACCACTTGCCTGAAGCTCTTGCCATGGTGAATTTTCCCTTGTTGCGAACCTTGCCTACCAAACACTGGGACTCACTATAGAACACCCTCCGGCCAGCTGGGCGCTATGTCGCTATCGAAAAACTCATGAATTCTCCGATGGCAACATGACGCCTTGCCGCCTTTTGAACTTTCCAGCGCGTGAAACTGACTATTCATCGTGAACATTTCTTGGTGACATAACCTACCCACCATAAGACATTTCAGTCAGGCACTATGTCGCTATGAATATTTTTTGGCCAACACATGATAGTGACATAGCGCCCACGGTGCCATGGAACTTTTTTGACCCGCCGAAACATGTCTGCCCTTGCATCCTGGACCCACCGGACACGTGTCCTCTGGGCGCCATGTTGCTAACATATTAACTGTACAACTTCCAATGGCAAGATAGCGCCAACTGTCGATCTTCCTTGGATCTGACGTTAGAGAACTTGTGGGTAAAAAATATGTTATAAGGTTTGAAGCTTGGTATTTTAATATTTCCACAGGTATTTGATTATGGACATTTCAAAGGCGGGAAGGGCAATATGAATTATGAATTTTGGTGGGAAGTTTAAAATACAACAAGTTCCTTTTTCTCTCTGCTATCCATTTTAGATTGAGTTAACATATGGTTCGTAGAAAATTTGAAAAAGTGATTACCAATGGTTCTATTAATGGTCCCCAATTTGACTGAGGTGACTTTGAAATTTTCATTATCAATCTCCCTAGACTTTGTTTTCTGTGTGTAAGTGGCTATTTCAACTATTATCTTTCTAGCTATTGGTTCTTTGGTTAGATGGGCATCCATTTTAGATTTCTTAACCTTTGAACCCTGAGTGGCATATATGGTTACAATGTCTTTCACAGGTGTTAAAACTAGCTGCAAGCTTCTTTTCTTATTGATCATATTGGATAACCAAGAAGGGGTAGTAGGTCTTACAGAGATTGCTTGAGCATCTCTAGTGGGAGTCATGAACCTTGGCTGATCCACCTTAGGGGCCTTGATGAATTGCACATCACCATCAGCACCATCCAAAAAATTGAGACCATCATTTGAATCCTACCCCTGTGTTGACATCTTTTGTTTTTGAACCTTGTGTTTCTTAAGGGCCTCAGATTTAGCTTGAGACCTAGTCCTAGGAGCCGTATTTTGTATATGGATGGGTATCCTCTTCTATTTACCTTGACCCAACTCACTACCTACAAGATGAGACAAAATTTGGATGTTAGATGATGATGGTTCAGAAAAAGAAACCACCCTTGATGAGGGTTCATTGACAACTTTATTGTTCTATTTATTTAGCCAATCATCTGTGTAAATAAATATAAATCTAGCTCTTAGATTTATATCTTATTCCTCATCTTGATTCCAATCTACTACTAGTGACTTTGATTCATTGGATTCTTCCCAACTTGGTTCAACCATATCTGAGCCATCTTCAATCACCCCCTCTTTTTTGAACTTCAACTTCAAGGAATTGATTTTCTATAATGTTAACCTTGAATGGTCTCTTCTCAAAACCTCCTCCTCATCTGTACAATCTTTCCATAGATCTTCTAACTGTGGAGTTGCTAATGGGTGATCTACAAGATGAAGAATCTAAACTGCATATCCTTTACTATCAAAATTTCTTCTACTACGATAAGAACCAAAATTAAATCCAAGTAAATTGCTTCCAATAATAGAAGCATTAATCATAATGTTACCAATTAGAGAGCCCAACTTAATTGGGAAGGTTTTCTCCCAATCCTCATATGGTAAATTATCCTTAATGATAGAGAATTGTTGCCTACAAACCTTAGCCAAAACAAAGTAATCCAAAGCATATTGCGGATGTTTTCTAGGTTCCTCTTCGAATCTACCTATTCTGAAGTAAGTGAACTTGGGAAACTATATGAAATAACTTCCCTATTGTTGAATCAACCTTTGAGCTTTGGAAGACCTTTCTTCAAGGCTGTATGCACATTTTTAATTAACACATCATGAACCTTCCTAAAATTCTCTAGCACTTCATCTTTTTGCAGTAGAGGGAAATATCGGTACACCATTATTTCTTCATTTCAGACTCCATGAGGAAGAGGGGTAAGGTCACAAACACAAGCAATGCAATAAGTCAAGTAGGAAACCATATACAAATTTTCCCTAGATTCTTTGGCATGCTTGAGTTGCATCCTTAGTGAACTAGTGATAATTTTTTCCTAGTTCATCCATTGTTCTCCCTTCAATATTATTTATATATATGTATACATCCATTCCTAATAGAGAAAAATATTAGCTGAACCTTCGAATCTATGCAACATCAGCACAATGTCGTGAATATGAGGTTTCAGGTGATCTTTGGTGACAACTTTTGGTGACAACTTTAGGTAACCATGAGCCCCCACTATAATTGGTTTTAGTCCATTTCCTAGCCAAAGTATAACGGAATGTGCTAGGAGTTTCTTTATATTCATCCAAGGATTGAATGGTGGAGAATGTGGCAAAAGTGCTCTCTAGCAGATGCAATATGGAGGCAATAGTTTCTCTTGAAATTGAGAGCACTATTTCACCATCTTTACTAACAATACTTTTTTTCCTCACATCATAATGGTCAATACACATTTGGAGCAACTTTTGGACTTAGAAGGGATGGGGGAAATGTTGTGGCTTCAATTAGTCCACTGGTTAGAACTTGCATGCACCCATTCAGTTCATGAGCTTACTCAAGGAAATTTGCTTGCAAATTCTCCAACTTAACAACATCTAAGTTTGTATCACTTATGACAGGCCCTTCATAGTCCAAACTTGAAACATTACCAAAGAAATGTAAAATAGACTTCATCCTTAATCAAAATAGAAAGGCTTCAAACTGATTTTCTTGGAAAACACAAAGATTGTAGAACAAAAACAAGAATTTCTATGTTTCTCACCTATGATTTACCAAAAAAGAACAATTTTCCCTTCCTTCCCTCTTTAACAACTTCCCCTTCAAACTTTCAATTCTTCGCACAATAAACAAACAGGGAAAGCTGATTTTATTTTAAGGAGGAAAAGTACTTGCATGCGAATGAATAGCCTCATTATGAGGCATTTATGACAAATCACTCTTTATTAAGGTTTACATGTTTGAAAGCCTTGTGACATAAACTTCTCATTTAATAACCTCCTTTGCAGCTATATCCATAATGATTATCCTTATTATGACTTCCAAACCCCTTTTTGGCTAAAGATTTTTGAATTTCCTCATAATGATGATCTTTCACATTGGGAATAAAAATGTCCATTTAATTAGTACTCTCTGACACAACAATCAATGCCATGCAAATGACAGTGTTTTGTACATCATAATCCACCTTCACCAAGAGACCTCTATCATTGAATGACTTTGAACTACTTTGAACCGAGGTTCAAAGTGATTCAAAGTAATTCAAAAGAACATCTCGCTTCTTTGGCATATGTTTCCTGCAAAAAAATTGTTATTGTAATAACCTTTGGTTGAACTACTTTGAACTACTTTGAACCAGAGTTCAAAGTGGTTCAAATTTGTTTGAAAGAAGAAACAGTGATAGGGAGTGTTAGGTACTTTGGACAACACTTTGAGAGATGGTGGATATGCAGGATGATGAAGGAAAGACTTCAAGAGTTGGATGAGCAAAAATTTAAGGAAAGAGTTTTAAACATGGCGACTCATCGGACAACTAACATCACTACATAAGGGTTTTCCTTTACTATGGTATTCAATAATCTCATTATCTTAAAATAAGATTTCTTTTTACCTTATGATATAATTAAAAAAAAAATATTCCTGCTCTATGAGAAATTGGTCATCATCTATTGCTTATCTTATTTGATATCTTTTAGAGTAGCCTATTAGAGACATCATCGATTAGTTGAAAATGTCATCATCTTGGCTGCATACTTCTCTAGAGAAATCAATTTAGTACTTTATGCTAACCACTATTATCTAATATTAGAACATTTGTGAAAAAAAAATTATTATTTCCACATCCTATCAACCAAACCTATTTTGTGTTGATTATGTGATTGCACAGATGGATAACCCTTAGCTGATTTTAAGTGAAAACAATGCCCAAGACAATTTGGCTATTACAATCTAATAGGAATCACCTAGCTATTTAAAACCAATATCAAATAATATTAACATTGACAATATTGTTTTTTTTCTAGTTAGATAGGAAGTGTAAATATGTTGGTTGGTCCTCCAAATCTCCATAAACACCATTGGGTGAAATTATCGAACCATGTGGAATTATGAATGTTTCTCTGATTGTTAGTAAAATAAGATATACATCTACACATTGTGATTAGAATGATCCTATAAAAAGAAACATAAAAAATTCACAACCTCCAAAGGTAGCCAAGTCACTTGGCAAGGTAAGGAGATGAGTGATAGGTAATGCAGAGTTTCTTGGAAAGGTAGAATATTAAGTAGCTTAGTACCTATGGGGACCAAGTAGCTTACTATCCAAAAGAGAACTCATTAACAGGGGGCTTGGTCAATGGAAGTTGAGTTACTTGGCTTAAAGAGGAGCTGAGTCATGCAGAGAAGGAGAACATAATTTCAAAAAATGTGTAAATGAGTGTATGGATTCTCCTCCTCTTTTTCCAAGACTTGCTAATCATGCAGAGTGAAATATATTAATGGAGACAAGATCTAAGACATGATAGATTGAGATTTTCAAGTATTTTTTCTTACTTTCTATTAAGTAAATCAAACTAATACAAACTTGGAGAATAAACTATAAACCCTATAAGAACAAAACATCTAAATAGTTAAGTCAAACTTATAGCAATATATGGCTATATACAATAAACTTGGAGTAATCATTGCTCATACAAGATGAAATGTTATTGTCACAAAAGAACCCAAAAAGTCATCCACACTTGTTGCTATTTGATTTGATCCATCTTCTAACCTTTATTATTTTGCTAAATTCAAGTTACTCTCTAAATGTCTCAATTTGACTTATAGAATGAAACGAACATTGTTGTCTTTTGTCTCTTTCTATCAATTTGAAAATTCCCCTCTTTTAAAAAATTTGAAATCACCTACCCACATTAATGTTTCTAAGTATTTCTCTTTCAGACTATCAAACTATAGGTGGACACAGGGCTCCAAGGACAACCAAAATAGTTTAATATTCCAAAATAGTTTAAGGACCACAAAACTTGCTATACCTAATGGCTTAGTGAAAATTCCAACCAGCTATTGATTGAACTTGTAATATTCTATTTTGATTTCTCCATTTTCCACTAGCTCTCTAATGGAATGATATCTAATCTCAAATTGCTTTCTTCTCCCATGGAAAATTAGATTCTTTGTTAATGCAATTGTGAAATATTATCAAAAAAGATTGTGGTTCCTTCCTCTTATATTTCATTCAAATCTACCATGAGTCTTCTTAGCCAAATAGCTTGACATGTTGTTGTATTTTTTGCTATGTATTCAGCCTTTACTGTAGATTGAGGAACAAATGGTTTATGCTTGGGTGCCTAGCAAATTGCACCCAAACCCATATCAAATGTATAACTAGAGGTGCTTTTCCTATCATCTAGACTTATAACCCAATCACTATCAATGTGACCAATCAGCCTAAATTCATTATCAATGGTATACAAAATGCCAAGTGCCTTGGTACCATTCACATAATTTAGGATCCTCTTTCTTGCTTACCAATGGGAATCCTTTGGAGCTTCCATGATTTTGGAAATTAAACTTACTATATGCATCATGTTAGGCCAAGTTTCTATCAAATACATCAAACTTCCAACCATGCTTTTATACAATGTTGGATTCACATTTCTACTACAATCTTCCTTGCTATTATTGGTGTTGGGTTTGTCTTAATCTGAGTTACATATTTTTCTTGAGATAAAGATGTCATTATACACTTGTTTTACTTATTTTCCTAGAAAGTACTTCAAGAGACCTAATTCTATCCTTTCAAATTCACTCTTCATGACTTATTTGAACTCACCAATCAAGAAATTATCATTTTCAACAAAAATTAAGTCATTTATATATAAGACAACAATCAAATTCTTACCATTTTCTGCCTTGATGTAAAGAGTGGGCTCACCATCTCTTTTTCTAAAGTCATTGGTTATCAAGTATGAGTCATTCTTGCTATAGCATGCCCTTGGAACTTTTTTGATCCCATAAAGAGCTTCTTCAACTTATACACCTTGTGTTCCTCACCTACAACTTTAGAACTAGGTGGCCACTCCACATACACCTATTCTTTCAACACTCCATTCAAGAAGGTGAACTTCACATCCATTCGATATACTTTCCATTTGGGCTAGGCTATAATTGCTATGTAAGCACACATGGTTTCCATTCTTGCAAATGTGCGATAAGTCTCCTCATAATCTCTACCATACTATTGTTTGTACCCCTTGACCACTAATCACACCTTATGTCTATCTCTTTTTCCTTTAGCATTTCACTTAGTCTTATAGACCCATTGAACTCCAATTACATGTTTCTTGGGAGGAAAAACTATTAACTCCCATGTTTCATTTATTTCTATAGCATATATTTCCTCATCCATGTCATTAGACCATTTATTTTCTTTCATGGCTTCTTCAAAATAGATTGGATCACTATGAGAAAATAATAAAAAATTAACACTGTCATAATAGTCTTCATCATACCTCTCATCTTTTTATATCTCTCCCATAGACTCTTAGTCCTTCTTGGAAATAGTGAGGTGAGAGTGGGATTAGAATTTTCAATACTATTTCTACTACTATTTTGCATACCAATTTAGGACTATCTAGAGCTACTAGGAACTAATTCTCAGCATGTTTGAGTTTTCTTGCCTTTTTGCCTCTATCTAGGGCTATCTATATCTGCTACTCCTTCATCTTGTTGTTCACTAACTCCATGTTCTTTATCAATAGTCAAAAAATTACTTGAAGTGCTTGAAAATTCATCTATTGAACCATCCCATGACTAATTTTTATGAAACTTCATGTCTGTTGAAATGATGATCTTCTTGGTTATTGGGTTATATAATCTATAAGATTTTTATTCCAAACTATAACTTGTGAATATGCACCTCACACCCCTTTCATCCAACTTTTTCCTTTTCTCCTTTGGCACACGTGCATATGCTAAACATGCAAACACTCTCAACTGCTCAACTATCCATCTATGTCTTGCTCATGCCTCAAGGGGAATCTTGTCATGCACTACTTTCATTGGACACCTATTTATTAGATATACTATTGTTGCTACAGCCTCTCCCAAATATTTAGTTTGGAGTTCCTTTCCTTTCATAATGCTCCTTTCCATCTTAACAATGGCCATAATCTTTCTCTTAGCCTCTCCATTTTGATGTGGACTATAACTGGTTGTAAGCTCCTTCTTGGTGCTATTTTTCCTACAAAAGTTTATACAAGAATTAAAGGTATACTCCCCCCCCTCTATCTAACCTTAGGAATTTTACATAATATCCACATTCCTTTTCACCCTAGGCTTTAAATTAAACAAATTTATCAAATGCTCCATATATTATTTCATAAAATACACCCATGTCCTTTGGCTCAAATCATCTAGAACTGTCGTAAAATAAGTACTCCCCCCAATAGAAGTGGCTTCTATAGGGCTAACTAAATCATAATGCACTAGCTCTAATGTTTCCCTTGACCTTTTATAATTATTATAATTAAAGGGGAGCCTATGTTTCTTACCCAAAATACAAGCCTCACACTTGTCATGCAAATCTACAATATTTGGCAAACCATGTACAATTCTTTTCTTGAATAACAAATTTAAACTAGCAAAATAAAGATGTCCATACTTGAGAAGCCACAGCTTGGAGTGGTCTTAAATAATTCTTTTTAAATATGACTCCTAATTTATTGTTGTACATGCATGCTTGGGAGGTGCAACAAGAATTTGAGAAGGGAAAAAAGTATCTATCCTCATGGGGAACATTTGGTTCTTTGTCATTCAAACAGCTACTAGAACATTCTTACTCCCATTTTTCACATGAATTATGTACATGTCATTTTCTCTTTGTACCATATAACCATTTTGAATGGGTTGTCCAAGACTCATAAAATTGTGCTTCATACCTAGGGAAAAATATACATTTTGAATTTCTCTCTTCTCACCTTTCTTGGTGCAGACCACTATAGATCCTTTGCCCATAATAGGAATGGTTCCATTGTTTCCCATTATAATTTTAGATTTAAAATTATTATAATTAAATAAAAATATAATTTCATTTCTACTCATGTGGTTATTGTAATTGTTGTCCAAATACCATACCTCATGGCTTCCTTCTTCACCAATGTTGCATATGATGAAGGTTGTGGGATTATTGACTTCACCCACATTCACATCAGCCACATTTGTATTCTACCTTGACTAATCACCTTGATTTTTTCAGAATTCACTAGAAGAATGCCCAAATTTATGGAAGTTATAACATTCCAAAATACTCTTGTTAGAGTTGTGGCTCTTCTTACCTCCTCTAGTATGTTTTTGAGAATTTCTTACTCCCTCCTGATTTTTTGCATGTTAGAGCTTCTCCTTTAGCATTCCTTTGTCCAAAATTTCAATGACCTCTACCTCTAGAGCCTCAACCTAAGCCATTTCTTCCTCTCCCCCTACCTCTTGAAATTTACTGAGCTTTGAAACCATTCTATTGTGAAGTTGTTGCTGATATGTTAAATTAGTGCTCATGGGTTTGAAGAGTACCCATCAACTCATCCATTGTCAAAGTAGTGAAGTCATTTTCCTCTTAAATGGTCATCACAAGATTATCATACTTTGGAGGTAGCCTCCATGATATTTTCTCCACTATTCTCTACTCCTCATAATATTCTCCATTTGATTTCAACTAGTAATCAAACTACAGGTCCTTGAGGTAAAATTTTCAATAGATTCATTATCCTTCATTTGACGGATCTCAAACTACATTCAAATCATTTGTAGCTTCACTACATAGATTTTATCAATCCTTTTGAAATTCATCTCAAGGATATCCCATGTTTCCTTTGAATAATCTCCTGCTACTATTTTAGGAATAACTATTTCGATCATGGTTGCCCCAATCAAGTTTAAATTTTTCACATCCCTTCTTTTTGACTCCTTTAGCTAAGTCTCTTAATGGTTGGTGATGGAAACATATTGTGCTAGGCTGGTTACATCATTGAACCCATTTAACAAAAGCACCCACAAGTCATTTTCAACTATAATGGTTCTCATCCTGATGTAGTGCAAGGTAGGAGAATCCCCAAAGAAGATGGAAACTCAAGAACAATGCAAGATTTGAAACCAAATCACAATAATTTAATCATAGATATAACTGATTACATGCAATGTGTTGGGCTATAAGGCCTTCCTTAGTATAGAAAAATACAAAGAAAGTAATAATTTTGCAAGATCCTTCAAGATCCAACCCAAACCCTAGCTATTCCATATCCACACTCTAATAGAAACCTCCAAGGAAGATCTAAACTTATGCTCACAAGCCCACCAAACAATATCCTTGTTTCACAAGCCTCAGCTACTAGGCCCTCTCAAAATTCTCTCCTCTACTACAACCTATTCTCCAAGATGGATGAATAATAACTAAAGACTATAAAAAACCCCCTACTTATACCCAACTAAGCCACAAGTTGACATAGTAAGCTAAAAATAAAATATCCCTTACATTAACTACTTGAAAAGCCACAAGTTTGCCTCCAATAGATATTAAATACCAAATTCCTTTGAAGGCTTACAACACTTATTAAATACATCAAAATTAATTACCCAAGACTTAAATAAGTCCATTCAACTCCACTAAAATCCCTTAATCATGGAGGATACCAACTACCCTAGGATGCTCCTACATTAGACTCCCCATGTGTGAAAATAAAAGTGCATCCCACATTTTGATGCCTAATGAAAAATTGACAACTATCTTCATCCTTACCAAAGGTTTCAACTCCAATAGTGAGAAGAAAAGTAACACGCAAATCATCCACATCTACATCATTCTGTCAAACACCAAAATCTCAACTGTCAAATCAACATACTCACTCCCAAGGACAATCTGAACATAATTCTTTATTAGTAAACCCACATCCACATCAGAAACTAGTGAATACACACCAACAATAAAAAACTCGATATCAATAGCAATATGTAGATCTCCATCAATACATTCCAAACTCACAACATGAGTAGTCTCATTGCTTAGAACAAGATGCGCTGCAACATACAAGTCACCCTAATAACAACCATATCATCCATGACTAAGTGCTCTACAATCTTCATGTCAGACTCAATCAGCTGATCATGAAAAGAAATCTCCATCCTAACATCAACAAAATTATCAATATCCACCAATAGCCTCTAGTTGCTCTTTAGGTTCTATATCAGGCTCTACAAACTAATCAACAAAACCAAACTTCTCCACCTTGACCTTGCAATGTCATCTTATCTCTTAAAAAAGTCTTCTAACTAACCAAACAACTCTCTTCTAGATTGGTAGACTCTAGCTCCACAAATCTCTACAAAACTTAAACATCCCTTTGTTAACTCGATCAACCAAACTAGCTTCAAACTAAGTAGACATCTATGAAAACCTCTTCTACACCACATCATGGAGATTCACAATCACCTTAGGGTCCAATCCTCTCAAATCCATCTACCAAGATCTTCATCAACCCTCTACAAAAAATCACCAATAGATCAATCCTCCCAAGGTCATAGTGCAAACTGCCTCATCTTCAGTGCTCAGTCTACACAATCAGGAATAACCTTCACTTTAATAACACTTGACATAGTGCAAGGTAGGAGAATCCCCAAAGGATATGTCCTAGCCCCCACCAAATAACCACACAATAGATAGATCAACAATAATGCAATTTTTGAAACCAAATCACAATAATTTATTCATAGATATAACAAATTACATCCAATGTGCTAAGTTGTAAGGCCTTCCTAGTTATGACCAAATATAAAGAAAGTAATAGTTCTCTAAGATCCCTCAAGATCTAACCCAAACTCTAGCTATTCTAGATCCATACTCTGGTAGAAACCTCCAAGGAAGATCTAAACTTGTACTGGCAAGCCCACCAAGCAATTTTTTTGTTTCCCAAGCCTCAACTACTAGCCCCTCTCAAAATTTGCTCCTCTACAGCAACCCCTTCTTCAAGTTGGACGAATAATGACTAAATACTTCACAATACCCCCTACATATACCCAACTAAGCCACAAGTCAACCTAGTAAGCTACAAATTAAATATCCCTTACATTAACTACTTGAATAGACACAACTCAACCTCCAACATAAAATAAATATCAAATGTCTTTAAAGGCTTACAATACTTATTAAGTACATCAAAATTAATTACCCAAGACCGAAATAGGTGAACTCAAGTCCACTAAAATCCCTTAATCATGCAAAATAGTGAGCTACCCAAGGATGCTCCTACATCACATCTTCTTTGCCCAAGTGTCATAATTTTGTCCATTAAAGGACAATGGCTACTATTAAGTCTTTCTTACATCTCCAGCCATGTCTCCTAAACAAAAATGTAAAACACCCAAAAAACTATGCCCAAACTCATGAGTATGTGCTACCTTATAGCTCTAATACCATTTAAAAGATAACTTTAAAAATTCACAACTTTGAGAGGTAGTTGAGTCACTTGGTAGGGTAAGGAGCTAAGTGACAAACAATGCCAAGTTTCTTGACAAGGTAGAGTGCCGAGTTGTAGGTAGTGTCAAGTAGCTTAGCACCTATTTGGATTGAGCATCTCAGTATCCAAAAGGGAGCTCAGTAACAAGGGGCTCAATCAATGAAAACTAAGCTACTTAGCTTAAATAGGACCTGAGTTATGTAGGGAGGAATGACAATGTTTCAAATAATGTGTAAATGAGTTAATGAATTATCCTCCTCTTTGGCCAAGACTTGCTAATCACACACACTAGAATATATTAATGGAGACAAGATCTAAGACACAATTAATTTAGATTTGCAAGTATGCTTTCTTACTTTCTATAAACTAAATCAAAGTAATACAAACTTGGAGAATAAACTATAAGCCCTAGAAGAACAAAATATATAAATACTTAAATCAAACTTGTAACAATGTATAGCTATACATAATAAAACTAGAGCAATCACTAGTCATAAAGGAAAAAATATTAATTTTAGAAGAAAACTCAAAACGTTATCCACACTTGCTAATGTTGGATCTGATCAAATTTCATATCTTTGTTGTTCTGCTAAACTTAATTGAATCTCTAAATGGTTGAATCTAACTTATAGAATGAAAGGAACATTTCCCCCTTTTGTCTATTGCTATCAATTCAAAAATATCTCTCAATTCAAAAATTCAAACCCACCTACTTGCAGTAATGTTTCTGACTTTTGCACTTGTAGACCATAAGATTTGGTAGGTGGACACAGGGCTCTAGGGAGAACCAAAAGAATTTAATATTCCAACAAACCCTTATCATCCAAATGTACTTGACATATCAGGGTAGCATTAATCCAATAACCATTCTTGTTTTGATTTTTTCAAGAATAGAAATCCATTTACTTTCGGCTTAACTGTCTGCTAGTTTTCATTTCATTAAGTTGACTGTACTGACATGGAAATGGAATTTAATTGAATGTATGTTAATAGGAACCTGGTATAGGAGAGATGTGCAATGATTCTCAAGCAAGTAATCAATTATATATCTTCGGTTAGACTTGGAATGTTTAATGCATATGACTTGAAATATATTAGGGAGTATTAATCAAGGTTCATTTCTTTTCAATGGGCCAGTGCAAGAAGTTAGGTCTCACTTTTGGCCAAAAAGTGGAAGTTTTTTTCTTATTTTTAGATTTTCTTGTCAAATGATGGTAGAATTTGAGGCACTTATAGTTTTAATATTAGAAAATTTAAGTAATAGAAATTGTATTTCTTAGGGACTACTTTTTGACTATGTAATCTATTTGAATATGTTATGATAGATTTTTAAAATTTTTTGTATGAATCTTTAGAAATCACATTTTCAAAACATGATCATACCATGCTCATGTAAGGACACCATAAATTCACAAAACTAAATGAATTTTTGTGAATCTTTTAAAAAGAAGTTACTTGACACACCAATGATTGATGATAATACTTTTCCTTAATTTTTTAATGATTTTTTTAATTTTTCAATTTTTTATTGATGATTAAGCTAATTTCTAAACCTCTTGTGTATGAACACCATAATTTAATCAAAATTTAGTTTTTAGATTTTTTTAAAACTTCAAAATAATTTTGTGCAGATTGATGATATGTAAATTAATTTAAGAAATATGAAAAATTTAAAAACTTGCTAAAGTTTTAGTAAAACTCACTATTTTATGGTTAGGTGACATTTTTGACTAATAAATAATGCAAAAATAGCAAATGAACACATAACACTATAAAATTTCAATTTTTGAAATAAAAATAGTAAGGTATATAATGTGTTTTCATTTTGTTAGAAAAATCAATGAGGAAGACCCTATAAAAATTATTGCAATACTTGAAATTGTTGAATAATCGTTTTTCTCAAAATTTGATAGATAAAGGCACAAGCTTGGTCACACCATGCTTGTACCATGCCTTTCCCCAAGGTAAAACTTGATGCCAATGGTAAATACCTACCCATGGCTTTATAATTGGGTGCGCGATTCTAATTCAGACATTGAAAGAATTAGGCACACGATTTTATAATTATGTATATGATTATTTAAAACTTGGGTGTTCGATTTATAAATCAAGTACCCAATCCATAGATAGTTGTTGGATCCAAAAAGATGATCCCCAAAGTGCTAAAAAATCATTGCAATCATTGTTTGATAGTCTTAAGTTGTAACAGTAAATTTTTGTCATATTATTCTTCTTTCTTGTCATCTTCTACATTTTGCAAGATCTAATTGATATAAATTCAAATTTGGTGTAAACATGCATTCAAAAAAGTGAAGAACATAGAAAATGAAATTTCTAACAAATGAGAAGATTGTAAAAAATAAAGAGAAGTAAACACAACATGAATGAGAGAGCAGACAAATAATAAGAGAGTTGAGCAATGTTGAGTCTTCAATTTCAAACATAGTTTTAGAAGAGGAGGGCATTGAAGTTTTTTAGAAATATAAGAGGAGTAACTAAGAGGGGAAGGGTGAATTAGTTACCACTAAAATAAATCTTAGATCCCTTCGATGTCAGAACAAATCAAAATCGGACTCTATTGTAACTTGGTAAACATACAAGAAAAATGTTGTAACTTCATAAATAGTTTAACATGAGAATCTTCAAGATATTATCTATGGTTAATCTTACTTAACTTAACTGCAAACACATAAGAGAAATAACATGAACATAGTTGACACCAAGATTTAACGTGGAAACCCAATTTGGAAAAAACAACCAATTGTAACTAGTTACTAATTTTCACTCTTCTAAAGTGAGCCCTGTTAGGAGCCAACCCTATTAAAGGTTATAAAATACATTGTTAGGCGTGATTATATTAGAGGATTTAATCACCCTATTAGGAGTGGATTTTTTCTAAAGAGGTCTTTAGATAGTATAATAGAAATGCCACCTTGTTAGAGGATTTACAAATAGTTGTTAAGACAACTCTGTTAAGAGGTTTAGATCACTATGACAATGGTTAGAGAGTAACAATGAGATGACTTAATTTTTGATGCAACTAAATTGGTGATTACATATCTAAATTCTAGTTTTTATACTTCATCCTTCCTGAACAAATGTATCTTTTCATCTCAATAAGGATATTTTACTTATCCTTCTAATTCTCTTCCTCTTGGAATCATCAAATCTTCAATTATGTTTCTCTCATGCTTCTTCTAATCCTCAATTTGACCTTATATTTATATCTTACACAATTCAAGTTAGCTTGAATATAACTTAGAATAATTAATATTCATCTTTTCAGTTGACTAGAACCAATAGAAAATTCAATTGAACTCAATATGCCAAAACAAGAAAATCCTCTGTTAGCCAACCCTACTTTTTTTATCATCAATACTTCCTACCCAATCAACATCTGTAAATATTTTTAAATCCAAATGTAGAGAACTAGACACTTGCACCCCAAGATAAGGTACAAGAACAATATAGTTTATAGGTACGCACTTGATAGTACAGAATAGGACCAAAAAATATTGAGAGAGTACCATTTTTATATGAATGATAATAAACTTCATTCAAAAAAGTTTTTCCTATATTGCTTCAAGGTCTTTTATGATTCATTAAGAGAGATGAATTCAAATGACACAATATCTAATATGGTAAGATAATTGTACAAGACAATTCAAGAATTCTAGAATATTCTATTGGATGAGTAGGACGCGTAAGAAACTAATATCCAACATATGTGTATTTCTTTTGAGAATGGACAAGGTAAAGGAGAACATGATGGTGTTGGTCCATGCATGAAGAGTGCCCTTTGTAGAAATCAATTAAAATTTGAGGAAAAAGACAAATTCAAAAATGCACATGACATTGTGGAATTATCTCATAAATATTTATACATAGAATCAAGTCAGAACTCTACAATCAGACATTTCCTCTACCTTCTTGAAGAGAATAATATCCTTTCAGGATATGACTATGATACAATTAGTGGGTAAGATAAATGGTATTCATTTAGGAGTTTAGATTATAACATGTGGACTATATGTACTAGTGAGCTTGTTTTTCTTTTTATCATTTTTGTCTTGTAGGGGAAGAATGCTAGAATACATAATGGGTTGAATATTGGAAACAAAAATCATTAGTACCCACTAACACACATATTGAAGATGATATAGTAAATGAAGGCCCAAATGTTACATTTGTATTAGAAGCCTATGGTTGTATTTCAAACCTCATTGCACCTTGTATGCACAATTAATTGCTTCAATTTATATTATTTATTTATGTACATGTCATTAATATTTTATGTATTTATGTACATGTCATTATTATTTATGTACTTTGTCTTATCTTGTAGGACATGCTTATGCTATTATTGCACCTAATGATAAAGTTGAACATACTGAGTAGTGGTTAACTAGATGTGTGAACCCTAAGAAAAAATTATTATGTCATCAAGTAGATGATGATGGTTTTGAGTATCCAATTGGGTCTATCATTGTTGTTGGCACCGGTCTACATACATACCTAACATGTAGAAATGTTTTACTAGCATTTGAAGACTACCAATAAGAAAATAATATTTTACACTATTCTCATTTAGTTGAGGAAATACATATCAAATTAGAAAGATACAAAGGGAGACCTGCCAATAAGGTATTATGGACAATTTCAATGGAAGAGCATGAAGTAGTTATAGAGGCATTTCAAAAGAGAGGATGTAGATGACACAGTAGGATGACTAAAAAAAACACACTTGTAAGTTTTTCCTTATTTTTCTGTTCTTATATATGTACTTATATAATTTTAATGTATGTATGCATTGTCAATATAACATTAGAGAACTTATGTACCTCTTATTTAAGTCTCAAGTACAACATATGCAAAATTTAACATTTTAGGTGGATCCAACATCAACATTTTGTACAATTACACATAGTCAATGTACATTAAACATATTTACATAATACAAATTGGTCTTATAAATTTATTCTTTTACTAACATTTCACTTTGTGTATTATTTTGATTTTCCAAGACCTCATTTGAAGAAATATTTTCAACCAATTTTTTTATTTCAATCAAAACAAGTTGTAAACATTTAAAAACAAAAGTTGACTTCTATTTATATCCTTCATATTGTGTCACATATATATGACTTCACTTGTTTTAAATATATGATTTCACTTCTTTTCAAAATATATGAGTTTAGTTGTGTAAAATATAGGAGTTCACCTATATTTGAAAGTTATTGGTGTGCACTTGATATTAAATTCATTTTCCATTTGTAATGACCCCCTATATTTGTATATTAATTTTACATTCAAACATGTTTAAATTAATGTTCAAGTATGTTTAAATAAAAAAATTTATTATTTTTAATACCATATGCTAACAAAATGTGTCATATTTACAACGTACTAACATAAGTAAATGCCATACACTAGCATGATAAAAAGTCCTAAAAACATATAACATGGTCTAATATATGATAACATGATCTATTAACTCAAAGAAAAATATAATACAAATAATTTTCCTAATACAAAGTGTATCATAACAAATAAAATGTTTCATAAAAGAACAATGTAATGTTGCCAAAATACCTAATCTATCTGATCTACAGTCCTCTTTACTCCACACAAAGAGGACTCAAATGAATCGTCTTGTGTAACATGATTTGTCTCATCATGAAAGACATCATGTGTCAAATCCTGTGTCACATCCTAAGAAGACAATATGTACTTGATTAATTGAAATAGGTTTCAAAATCTAGTTTGCAAATAAAATTAAATATTAAGTACTTAATATAAAATTTCACCATGTGAGATAGGTGTCCCTCTATAACTAGAGATGGTGCACTCTCATAGCCACCAAATGTGGTAGTGCTAAAGTCCTGTAGGAGAATACATAAATTTTAAATTTTTTATAAAGATCATAATTAAATATGTATAAATAACAATACTAACCTCAAAGGATGATTCTTGTGCCTCCATCTGGTTTAGTCCTATGCTCCCACCAAGACTCATGGCAACATTCTCCTAAAATTATGGATACATAAACCTTGAGCTATAAAAAGTATTTATATTAAAAAGTACATAATTTACACTACAATTTCTTGAAATAAATGCATATATATCATACTTGAGTACTACCCAGTGTCATAAATGAGTCTAGAGATATGCTTATACCATGATGATCATGTACTCCAATGGCTTACAATTATAAAACATAATCATGAATCATAGTCATAGATATAAGTTTGTAAGCATACATATGCAAAAGAAAAATCTTGAAAAAGTACATATAGTACATATTTGAGGCTGTGCCACACTACTAGAAGCATCAACATGTATAAAATGGCCAAAAGGTTATGGACTCAGAAACAAACTATACTAAGGCCTAGATGGAATAGTATGATCCATCCCCTATTCCTAAAACCAAAATACATTATTATACATGAATCAAAGTTTAAGATAAGTTAATAACAATGTGTACATGAAAATACTAAAAAGTATTTTCCTTGAAAAGTTAATGCTATAGGTATTTGAGGTTGTGCAACACTAGTGGATGGATCAAGACCTATTGATGTAACTAATAACAATCCCTACAATATATATATATATATATATATATGAGAATAGGTTATTAAATGTGAGTTCCAATATATATTATTTAAAGTGTAATTCAATGTACTTACCATATGAGGGATGCCAATGTCTAACAGTCTCGAAAAAAGACTATACTATCTCATAGGGGGAACAATATCATCCATTATCTATTAATTGAAAACATACATTAATATTGTTAATAAAATTATTAATATGTAGAAAATAATTAATAATTTACTTTATAAATTTTATTACTTTTGATTATCTCACTCACCACAAAGAAGGTCAACAAATGATGACACATTAGTATCACCACTAGCAACACCATTAGTAGCATATGCCTCATCATCAAAATGGCCACCCTTGGCATCATGGGCATCCTACGTTGTATTTGTGTCACTCTAGTGGCCTTTGCACATATCTCCACAACTCATAATAATGTGTCTGAGGGGGCGAGTACCCCTCACCTGCATCCACTATTGTACTAAATTTCTTGAAAGGGCACTCAATGAACTAAGAGTAGATGACATTGCTCGATGATGGAGAGGCATTGGAACAACTGGTGCAGGAAGAGGAACATGATGTTGAACACATCATTGATTCCACATATTATCTATAAGCCTTTCCCTATGCTTATCCCGAGGCATTTGTCCACCAATGCCCTAAAATGAGTTTTTATCAAAACAATTGGGTTTCAAACCACATTCAAACTCTTCCCATAATTTCCTAAGAAAGTGAATGGGTACCTCATCATTAGTGTGTGGCAGATGGTCAAATACCATCCACCACTACCTCAAAAAATTCTCTATTATGTACGAGTGAGTGCACCATCTAATAGAGATACGAGGCTTCTTCTCACTTATGTCTTCATAATAGAAGGCATGCATGTTTTCACTCATGCTCTAAAATTATCTATGTCATAGTCTAAGTGTTCTATAGATTGGACAATACTTTGCATGTTATCTGGAAGGTGAATTAGGTGGGGGAGCAGAGGTGGGATGGATCTCTTGCCTAAGAGTTTGTTGTCTCACTTGAGGATGTGGAGGTTACACCTCATGCTCTCTTGCAACTCGTCTAGGGTAGGTGGTGGAGGAGGAGTAGGTGGTCATGGAGCTAGGGGTGGAGATGTAGGGGACAGGCATGGGGGTGATGGTGGGTCCTCATCAAATATTTCATCCATGAAATATATAATCTCCATATATGCATACAACATAAAAATTCAAAACATTACTATTTAATTAAAAATTCTATTACATATAAATCTAATTTCATTTCTTTAAAACTATTTAAACGTCTTAAAATATATATGTCATAGTTAGGGTAATGGTTTGTGATTATATAATGGAAATGTATTTTTTCATCTAGGTTGGTACTAATGCTCAATGCTAGGGTTAGGGTATAGTTTATTATTGGGTTTAAGGGTTAAGTTTATTATTTTAAGTTAGTAGTGTAGTCAATGTTATGATTATGTTTCAACTTTTGGTTCTAAAGTTTTAGGGTTTACATATTACATTTTAATGTTTATGTATTTATTTTTATGTGTTTATATTATGTTTTCAATTTATTTGCACAATTTTTTCTTTTCTTTAGATAAATGTTTGATAAAGTATTAAATTTTGAAAAATGTCAAGACGATCAGACAAGTTGTTTAGGAGATTACTAGATTAATAAAATGAATTAACTGATATTTCAATAAACATTATAATTAGCATGTCAAAATTGTATTTACACAATTCAAGTTGCAATCAAGATTTATCAACCTTGTAAATTTTATATTTATTTAAACCTGATATTGTGGGTATATCATCCATAATGCATTAGAGAATCATGATAAATAGTACATATTATGACTTTTGATAAACTCATGGATGTGCTTTTTGTAAGGAAGCAAAGGTGTGTGGAATCACTTCTTACACTAGTCTTTGATAGGATGATTATGAAAATTCAACTAACTATTGTAGAGATTTGAAGAAATGTATAATGGTATAATCAAAATAATAATGAAAGCATAACGCAATGATTATTGTGGGGAAAACCTTCGAGGAGAAAAACCCCACCCTAAAAAACCCCCAAAATGTATTATCAAAAAAAGATGATTACAATACACTTTCAATGCAAGTTCTTATAGGAGTGCATCACCACAACTCGAACTCAAAGAGACTTCTTCTAGCACCAAATCTTGCAAAATAAACTCAATTAGACAAAACCCTCCCCAAGCCCTCCTTTTATAGTGATATTACAACCTAGAAACTACTTGTGGTTTTACAAAACTATGGGAAAAACTATCATGGCACATGTTATGCATTTTTGACATTTACATTTCCAAGATGGAAAAATAGATAGGTTAAAATAGTAATCCTATCCATTATTTTGTCTCTTAGTTTAGACCCCCATAAAAGTGAAAAAAAAAGCTAACTATGCTCTAAAAATGGCCCTCCCGAATTCTACTATGGATAGGGCACCTTTTGGTATTTTATATAATATTTTCCAAGATATAAACAAATAGAAAAAATCCACAATCAAATTCTATAATTTTCTAGAAAAAGACTGCAAGATTGAGATACATGTTCTCAACAGTTTTGGCCATTGAAGATTTGGATAGTGCATACCAATGGCTACAAAATCAAAATCTGATATGATATTTTGGTTAGTGTTATGTGTTGCCATTGATGTCAACCTTAAAGCTTAAAATATGTATTACAACATTTGATGATAACAATGACTATTAGTTGTTAACAATAGACATTAGCTTTTGGATTAAGGTAAAAATAAGTTTTATAAGAAGATCCAAAACCCCAAATAAACTAAAAACTTTGAATGATAAATCAAATTTAACAAAGTGAACACAAAATTATCTAACCCTAGACATATAAATGACTTGCATGTAACTTAAAACCCCTTAAAGTCATTGTATTAAATCATTGTATCAAATCTTGTCTAAGTTTAGATAAATACTTATGTTTAGTGCTAGGGTTAGGGTTTAGATTATGATTAAGATAACAATAAGTTTATGATTTGAGTTAGGTAGTATAGTTAGTGTTATGATTATGCTTAAAGTGTTACAGTTATATTACATTTTGGGTAATGGTTATGCTTGATATATGTATTAGAATTTTAGTTAGGGTTTAAATGAAAAATCTTGATCCTAAACGTTGAATCCCAATTTTCTAAACAATAGTCCTAAATACTAAATTTGAAGCTAAAATAGTAGACTCTATATCAAATCCTAAAAATAATCCTAAATAATGAACCCAAATTATAAATGCTAAACATGAACCCTAATTGTAAATGTTCAATCATATTTGTAACCTTAATTGAAAAATTTAAACCCTTATAATCATAAATACTAAACCCTAACACTTTAATATTAAATATTAAACTCTAATCTCAATTTTTTAAAACCCTAATCCTTACCATGTCCCTAAATACTAGGCCTGGGTAATTATAATCTAAAATTGAATAGAATCCATGATACTAAATTTTAAACCCTAATCCTAAATGTTAAATGCTAAACCTTAATCTTAGATCATTAAATGATAATTAAGGTTATTATTTAATGTTACTATTAAGATTAAAAACTAACGTTTAAGATTAAAATTTTAAAATTAGGTTTATAATTAGGACATGGCATATGCATTTAGGGTTAGGATTTAAAATTATGGAACATAAAATTTACAAAATTGGGTTTTTACTAGATGGAGCATTAATATATGTTGGTTAAGTTTTAGGTGTAGACACCTAAATCCTTTAGAAAATAAAGTATTTTTATTTTCTAAAAAAGTCCCTGATGACATCATCATTTATTAATTATTTATTTAATTAATTCATTTATTTATTTTTATGCCATTAAATCCCTTTATCTTAATTAAAATATTTAATTAAGGAATCCCTCCAAAAAATGTTTAAATCTTATTTAAACATTATTTTCTTATTTATTAATTATTTAATTAATAAATTGACTATAAATCTCAAAATTAATAATTTATTCATTTTTTGCCCAAAACTTGGCCAATTTCCTTAAGACCGCTAACCTCTTCCAAAATCTTCTAATCCTTTTTAAATTTTGATTAAAGGCTAATCCCATCATTTCTTACCCCTAATCCCAACTCAAAATATTTAATTAAGATTAAATATTAATCCTCATGTTTATTAAAAATATTTTAATAAATATCTCCTCAACCCAAACCCTTGAAATAAATAAAACTTTATTTATTTCCTAAAAACCTTATTTATCCTCATCCTAGGATGTTCTAGACTCTTCTAGAAAGTCTTCATCATTATCCAAAGCCTAGACTATTCTAGAAGATGTCAATCCTTATCTTTGACCCTAATCCTAATCCCCCCCTAACCTTGTCACATTCCCTAAACATGGGTTAAGACTTGCTAACCCAAGCCAAAGCCAACAAATATCTCCTCCTTCACCCACCCTCATTAAATGTCATCCACTTGCCCATCTCTAACAAGCCTAATTTAATCTTAACCCAAGCCTAATCCAAGCCTTAATCATTTGCACATTCCTAAGTCAAGCTTAAGACTTTCTTAATCCAACCCAAGTCAAAATATCTCAATTCTCTCACAAATATCTCAGACATAAAACTTTATGAAGCCCACAATTCCATAAATGACTCTTACAAGCCCATTCATTGCTCTTACAACCCATTATGAGGGTCTTTATGAGCTTTGAGCCTCCTTTGTTGACCCCTCAACCCCTCTTGCTCTAACCAATGACCCTGTGACATGTGTCACTCTCTGATTGGCTGTAAGGAAGCACAATCCATGTGCTCTCCTCTCATTCAATCTAAACCTTCCATAAGCTTTCTCCCATCCTTGCATCCTAGCCCTTGATCCCTCAAGCCCTTTTCCTATTTAAGGAATCCTCTCCCAAGCCATTTTAACACAATCACCCATAGTAACAAAGTAATGTCATTTTGATCATGAAGTAAAGCCATAATGCTATTTTTGAGAAGCCATTTTACATAAAATCCATTTACCCAAGCCAAAATCCATCAAGAACACCATTGAAGCTTTTGGAGAACTGAGCATACATCCTATCTAATTAGACAAAGCTACTCAACAAGAAAGCTTCTCATTGAGAGAGCCAATTAATGGCTCATATTCTCAATTGAGAGCTCATCTTAGTCTATCTTGAAGTTATGTTTATTTAGTTTTGTGAATACTTTTGATTTGATATTTAGTGTTCTTTGCATTACTAATCCTCATATAGATTCTGGCATGCCCAGTGGGATCCCGCATGGGTCATGCTTGTTATCATTTGTAGTCAAAACTGCATGTTTTGTACTAACTTTGGCTAATTTTCATGTTTTGGTGATTGTAGCAGCATTTAATCAGATTTTGTAGGTCCAAGGAAGCAAGAAGAAGATGAAGCAAGATTTCTTTGCAAACATTCTGATGGGATTTAGAGTGTTTTTAGATTTTTCAAGCTTATAGGTGGACAGAGCACTTGGAATTCTTCGTCCTCTTCTTGTCTATATTCTTCTTCTATTCCATCTACTTCTTCTTCTTCTTCTTGTGGGATCTTGGCCAATTTTATTTTTATTTTATTTAAGGGAGCAAAATCATACACACCTTGTTTTAGTGCTTAAAATGGACCCCTAAATCATACTTAAATCTATTAAAAAGCTAAAAATTTACAAAAAAATCTTTTAACAAGAAAAATTAAATCAATCCAATCATTTGCATCCTTGCAAGATCAAGGTTTTAGATGCATTCATGCAAAGTTAGGAACACTTCATTTTTGGAAACTTAAAAAGAACTTCAATTTTCCATTTCAAAAGGTTCAAAATCAACACTAAGTGCACACAAAATTCTAAATCAAACTCAAAGCATCAATCAGGGATAAAATGAACTTCATTTGCAAATATTTTAAAGTTCTTTTAAAATCGCATGAAAACTAAGAGTCCTAAATGGTTGCCAAAATTATCCTAAAAGATTTGTTATTTGTTCCAAACAAATGTCTTGTTGTAAAATCTTGAATGTTTCTTAGGTTTTTCATGCATCAAAACAATATAGGAATATCATTTTTTGGCTTAAAACATGCAAACTAGAACACAAAATCTTGAATGAAAACCAAAGTCCAAAGAGTCATTTTTTTTGAGTGAAAAACAATCTTGAATGATCTAAATTGGAAAGAAAAGCATCCCTATTCCTTCCTCTTTGAATTTTGGTTCAAACAACCTCAATCTTGAATGATCTAAGATTAAAACAAAGCACTTCAAAGTTCTTAAAACAACATGTAAAATCTCAATCTTGAATGCTCGAAAGAAAGAACTTGAATGTTTAAACACTCGTCTTTGAATGCATGTTACTAAAATCACTCTTGACTGCCATGGATTAAAATTAAATTTTTTTTTTCATTAGAATAAACAAAAAATCCAATCTTGAATGCCATAGATTAAATAATTATTATCAGACATCACACATCATCTTTTGGGGCATAAAAAGAATCCACATTTTAGAAACTTTTTAAGTTATAAAAACAAATAAAGACACTTTGAGTGAGTTTGTTTTTGGACTTACCCTCTTTAATCACCCATCATTCTAACCATTGGTTGCAATATCAGCACCATATATGGGGATGGGTCTACCTAAGAAGGTGTTAAATGCTCCACAAAAATCAAAGTCCACTCACTTGATTTTTTATTGCTTTTTCTAAGATAGAAAATTTCTTTAATGTGCATTAGTCTTGCTAACACTTCATTTGGGCATAAAAATTGAACAAATCTTGACATGGAGTGCCTTCGGGCGTGCACTTGAAATCGAACTTTACATGCATCTTTGTTTTGGTCTTAAAATGAACAAACACCAACTCTTAAATGCCTTAAAGGAAATTAATCGATACTTGACGTGGAGGGCCTCCAGGTGCATGGGTTTACTTTCTTGTTGACCCTAACTCTCCTTTTTGTATTCATTCTTCGATCACTTCTCTTTTTTTTGTGGATTTCAAATTGGAATTGAACCTTTGCATCTTAATCACATGTGTTTTCAAAAATTCTAGATCAAAAAACTTAAGGGTCAGTTGGAAAAGAACTCTGTCTTTTAGCCCAAGATCATCCAAGTCTTCTCTCCCCTTGTCATCTTTCGAGGCCATCTTGGGTGCATAAGATTAGGATCCAAAATCTTGTTTAAGTTTTAGGAGGTTTTCTCGAAGATTTCATCACCCCTTGGGACGACCTCAACTCCAACGTTCTGGCAGAGTATAAAGATTGGGAGGTGAATCCTAAGACACCTCTCTTGGGATCAAAATTCTATCACTCAGGCTAAGCCTCAAGGAACTTTATACCCTTGAGAAGTGAAAGAGGAGAAGTGGGTTACTACTACTCTTGGTTGTGTGACATCTTTTTGGTTTCATCTATGAATTTGGGCCTCACGTACATTGCATATATCGAGGACTCCCTAGCTAAAAAAAAAATTTATCCTTGTAGAAAGCTTCCTAGGATGTTGGTGTATTTCATGTGCTTGCTCCAGAATTTTGTTTTCTTGTTTGTTCATAGCTTTTGAATGAATGTTCACCAACTTTGGTCAAAATCCTAGAAAACCATAAATCTCCCATCTCAAGGCATACTTAGCATAGTCACTACCTCATCAGAAAATTATCCAAGCTCCCTTGCTGCAACTGAATCTATCTAGTTCTTTGCTTTAGAACAATCCCAAATCCAAAGTCCATCAAAATCATCCCCCCAGCCAGCTAGCAACCCAATCCAAAATAACCCAAGCCTTTAAGGAATTGTTGTTACTCTTCCAGAGTTTTCTATCCAATCAATCTATCCAAACCCCTCAATCTCCCCAAGGTTATCCCTTTGATAGAGCTTTTTCTAGGGTAATCTAGCCTTGTCACTTGTCATCCCTCATCACCTTAAGCTAAAGGTTGGGATGCACAAGTGGTCAATCTCGTGTCATGTCCATAGGATCATTTGTCTTTCCTCAAGTTGAAACCAAAAGCCACCAATCCTGCACCTAAGAAAGAAAAACTCGCACTTTTTGAAAGCATACCCTTAAAGTCTTCCATCCACAGGAAAGCCAAAAATCTCCAGCCAATCCTTCTTAGCTTTGTCATGCAGCTTTAACTCTCCCTAGGAAATCTTTCATCAGCCAATCCAAAATCTATGCTTAATCCAAATCCAACCATGAGCTTCCATGTTCATCCATATGCAAGACCCCATCCCCATCCAACTCATCATCAAAACATGAAATCCCAACCCTATCATGATGAGTTTGGTCACATTGTCCTTTCTCCCGCTACATCTTATTCCAATGATGATGAAAATCTTATTGACTATGACGGGTATCTTGAGAGCCTTAGATGCCTTCTGCCAACCATCCCTCAAAATCCAAGCATTCCTCCAAACTATCTAGTCATGCCATCTCATATCCCAGCTTCTCCTCCATCACCCAATCAACCAAGCTTCCAATCTTCCACCCCCATCACACCAGCTATTCCTATCAATCCACCACCTCCACCTCCGACACACGAGTCTCCTAGGAATCTCCTAGAGGAAATACAAGAAAGGCCACCCTCAATAGTTGATAAGCCATGTCATCTAATCCAAGCATGTGAAGTAGTCAGTGATGAAGCTTCCCCATCTATAATATCGCCTCCATCTCCCATACCTATCCTCCCCGTACCATCCATCAAATTTCTTAAAATCCTTCCACTTCCCACAAGTAACAAAATCCCACCACCTATCAAATCCCTCCAAATCCTATCGACATCACCTCGAAGCATTTCCCAAATCTCCCATAATGACCCTTATGAATCCATCTTCTACTCACCCATCTCCACTGCCGAATCTTCCATCTATCCATCTATTGCCTTTGAAGAATCCATCCCTTCACCTCCTATTGCACCATCCACTCCAATCCAATCCTATCAAGATCCTACCCAAAAGCATGTTGACATCCCCCAAAGCATAAATGAAGATATCATTGTACCATGTCTTCCATCCATAGTGCAGTCACCATCCCCTCCATCTCCAAAACCTCAAGCCATACCTCCTCTACTGCAGGATATCTTTTCATCCGATCAGCTAAATTAAGATCCTATCCTACCATCTCCTCCACTCCATTCTTCCATCTTACCACCTATCCAAGCTATTCTACCATCTATATTCTACCCTCTTGGTTCACTTACATTCATCCATGGTGGCCCCCTCTTAGCAGAAGAATTAAGAACAGTATCTCCCCGTTGCAGTATATCTAATAAAGCACTTCTACCATTTTCTACAAGCAAAAAGTTTCCTCAGCTCATTCAAATGCTCAATCAATGGCATTATCAAGGTCAAGGTTTACGACCACAAGAGCAAGGAATCAAAAATCCTATTATTGCACAAAAGAATCTAGGATTTCATGGTCTTGAATATGTATCCAAAGGCTTGCCATCTAAAAGTGTTGGTACACGCCATCCCCAAACCAAGCCTATCTCTAGGCCCACCATGCCAACCTCCCATCACTCCTTCAATAAATATTATGTCATCCCCCCTCCACCATCTTTGCAACCCAAAACAACCTACCATATCCCCCCTTCATCCACCAAATCCATTTTGCATCCCCATGTCCCAAAATCTACCATCCTCCATCTTCCTATCAGCCATCATAAACATTCTATTCCCTCCATTCCTATTCAAGATCAAAAAAGGTAGATATCAGGGCACATCATCCATCATCATCCCCCTACACACTCTTCCATATCCTCTACATCTCACAAAGCTTCTCCAAACCATCTTCCCAAAGCTTACCATAGCAATGTGAATGCCAACTTCAAAATGCATAAAGCTAAAAATCCACATCCTAGGCAATCATATGTCTATTCTAAAAGACATACTTCAAAAAGGAAAAATCCAATCAAAGAATGCAAAACAATGCAAACACCTATAAAAAGAAAATCCAAAACCATGTGGATCCCAAAGAAAAAAGTTGAAACCCAATGCATAATGGCATCCACCATTGGTAATCCCCCATCCAGTGACTCATGTCCCCCATCTCCTAACTCCATCTTGGGTGCCTATATCTCCAAGTGCGCTTCCACAAATCCTCCATCAAGCTTGCATCTACCATCTATCCCCCATATGCTCTTTTCACCCCCATCCCAACATGTGCCAATGTTGATCCTACAAGCATCCCCATCTTATGCTCCTTTCTAGCCTTTTCATCCATCCATCTCCTGCCATCAATCCCATCTAATCTGATCTATTGCATAAATCACACATCTGGTGTACCAACAGCTAGCAAAAAAATTGAACATTCCAATAGCTAGTAAAAAATCCAAAAATAGCCAAAAATAGTTGAAGAAAGCCAAAATCATTCCAGCTAAGTCCAAAGTCAAAAAGTCAAAAAATAAATAAATAAATAAGGTGTCCACTGGTGAAAACTTGGCAATTCAAGCGCCTTGGACAAGTACCATGATGAAAACTTGGCAAACAAGTGTCATGCATAATCCAGCCATCCCTAGCTTAGCCTTCATCCTCATGCTTTTGGTCACATCTTGCCATCTAGCTCCATCTTCCAATTTATCCACCTAACTTTCATCCTCTAGCTTTTATCTATCACTATCCACTTATCTTCTGCAACCTCACCCCATCATCCCAGCTATCATCCATCTCCCTAGTGCCTTTAGCTTTTCCATCCTAGCTTTAATCCTATCACATCCATTGTAAAACCTCCTTTTGCATGTCATCTTCTGACTGGGGGCACTGTATTCCTTGGAGATCTTGTCTTGTCCATCCTCCCTTGTCATTGGTATCTCGCTCTAGGCTATCCTAATGCAAATCCAATGTCATCCTCTCATTAGCCGTTCACTCTAGCGCCATCTATCAGGTCAGCTACCACCAACCTTAGCATTGTCCCCATCCTTGGTCGCACATCTATCATCATCATTGGATGTATCCTGCCCAATCCATATCTTCCACTATCACCTCATCCTTAGCTTCTGCATCTTGCACCAACTTGAGCCATCCCACTATCTTATCATTCGGAGCTCCTCTACAACTTGTAAATAATCTTGTATCCAATGCTTGTATAATACCTTGTATCATAGCTTGTATATCCAATCTTTTTGAAAACAACTTGTACATTTGTACGATATCTTGGTCCGTCATCTTGTACATCCTCTTTAGCTTAGTACCATTGTATCTATCCAACTTTCCTGTCAGTTCATCCTTGATCAATATCTTGCACACATCGCACAAATCTTGGTTAGCTATTCCAATGCATCCTTTAGCTAGATCTCCTATCACCAAAGTGTTATCCTTCTTAGTTTATCTTGCTAGACACATCACTCATCCAAATCCACCAGCTTAGGTGCTCTCCAATAGATCTTTGCAAGATATAGCTTTCCTCATGTCTGATCTTGGTCTATTAGTACCTCGTCCTACCCATCTCATTGGCAAATGGTTCTCTTTTGGATTTTTGCTTCCTTTTGATTTGAATCTTCTCTTTTGGGTCTTGAAGTATCTTTTCCAAGCAATCTTTTTGTTCCCTCCTCAAGGTTTCCATGATCTTCCATATCTTGGTATGCTGTGAATTGGGCAATCTGAGTGTATGATTTTGGTCAAGTTTTTCATTTGTTTCATTTTTGCTTGTGGGTTACCAAATGTCAGTTTCACACTGTTTCCTCCGAGTTTCATGTGTGATGGTGGGGCAATCCTTGTGTGTTTGTTTTGAGTCAGTCTATCAGTCCTCTAGATGGTTGGTGACATGGCCTTGATGTTCTTGGTAACCTTGGCAATTAACCAATAGTCCTATAGCAAATCTAGTGCTCAACTACATGGTGGTACTTCTCTTTGAAGTATACCCCCACTCAAAAAGCTTCAATGGATTCCCTTCATCTCCATTATCCCCCATCCATATCTAGCATCCGTCTCTCCTAACCCAACTTGTGCAACTATACCTCTCAGAATCAATCTTCAATTTTAGCCTTAGGGATCCACAATCTTAGTCTTAGGGATTTACCAATCCAATCAATCCACCAAGCCTCATCTTTTGAGATCCACAATCCTAGTCCTAGGGATCTCTGAAACCCATCTTTCGCCAATCTGACTCTTTGAAATCCTATTGCATCAACTTTATAATCCCCTCATCCTTCTCTTTATCCTAGATTCCTTTTTATAGCGCTTCGCTCCTTCATCCTCCACCTTTCCTAAAGTCTTAAGCTTGCTTCCTGTTGTGCATCTAATTCTCCTTTATCATTCTCCCATAGTGAGAGTTTTAGCTAATTCAGCCCCTTCTCTTTGCCAATCTGAGTCTCCTTGCTTATCCCAGATTCTTGTATTTTTCAAGAAGCCTTCGAGCCTCATTTTCTCTCCCTGTCGCCTTCTTGAGGGGGCATCTCATAGTCTAGTCTCTCATTCTTATCCAAGACTAGGGCAACTTTGTTGCTAAAACATCTTCCTCATGTTGTTTATATTCAAACTTCTTTGAAATAGTGTTATCTCAACATTATGTCAAAGAGGGGAAAAATGTAGACACCTAAATCTTTTAAAAAATAAAGTATTTTTATTTTTTGAAAAAGTCCTTGATGACATCATCATTTATTAATTAATTAATTATTTTATTTATTTATTTATTTTATGCCATTAAATCCCTTTATCTTAATTAAAAATATTTAATTAAGAAATCCCTCCCAAAAATATTTAAATGTTATTTAAACATTGTTTCCTTATTTATTAATTATTTAATTAATAAATTGACCAAAAAGCCCAAAATCAACAATTTATTTATTTTTTGCCCAAAACTTGGCCAATTTCCGTAAGACCACTAACCTCTTCCAAAATCTTCTAATCCTTTTTTAATTTTGATTAAAAGCTAATCCCATCATTTCCTACCCCTAATCCCAACTCAAAATATTTAATTAAGATTAAATATTAATCATCATGTTTATTAAAAATATTTTAATAAATATCTCCTCAACCCAAACTCTTGAAATAAATAAAACTTTATTTATTTCCTAAAAACCTTATTTATCCTCATCCTAGGATGTTCTAGACTCTTCTAGAAAGTCTTCATCATCATCCAAAGCCTAGACTCTTCTAGAAGATGTCAATCCTTATCTTTGACCCTAATCCTAATCCCCCCCTAACCTTGTCACATTTCCTAAACATGGGTTAAGACTTGCTAACCCAAGCCAAAGCCAACAAATATCTCCTCCTTCACCCACCCTCATTAAATGCCATCCACTTGCCCATCTCTAACAAGCCTAATCTAATCTTAACCCAAGCCTAATCCAAGCCTTAATCATTTGCACATTCCTAGGTCAAGCTCAGGACTTTTTTAATCCAACCCAAGTCAAAATATCTCAACTCTCTCACAAATATCCCAACCATAAAACTTTATGAAGCTCAAAAAGTCATAAATGACTCTTACAAGCCCATTTATTGCTCTTACAAGCCATTATTAGGGTTTTTATGAGCTTTGAGCCTCCTTTGTTGACCCCTCAACCCCTCTTGCTCTAATCAATGACCCTATGACATGTGTCACTCCTTGATTGGCTGTAAGGAAGCACAATCCATGTGCTCTCTTCTCATTCAATTTAAACCTTCCATAAGCTTTCTCCCATCCTTGCATCCTAGCCCTTGATCTTTCAAGCCCTTTGCATATTCAAGGAATCTTCTCCCAAGCCATTTTAACACAATCACTCATAGTAATAAAGTAATGCCATTTTGATCATGAAGTAAAGCCATAATGCCATTTTTGAGAAGCCATTTTACATCAAATCCATTCACCCAAGCACAAATCCATCAAGAACACCATTGAAGGCTTTGGAGAATCGAGCATACATCCGATCTAATTAGACAAAGCTACTCAACAAGAGAGCTTCTCATTGAGAGAGCCCATTAATGGCTCATTTTCTCAATTGAGAGCTTATCTTAATCTATCTTGAAGTTACGTTTATTTAGTTTTGTGAATACTTTTGATTTGATATTTAGTGTTTTGTGCATTACTAATCCTCATATACATTAGGATTTAATATCTTCAATTAAAGTTTTGCAATTTACAATTAAGGTTACAATTTAGCATTTAGGTTAAGTATTAGGCATACATTTAATATTATGATCTAGGTTTTCTATTAGGATTATGGTTTAACATTTAAAGTACAATTTTATCATTTGTAATTAGGAATAGGAATATGGTTTTATAAGGAAAATTGCAAGAAATAATCTAACTATTCCCACATAACCCATAATAGATTTTAAATAAATATGCAACTAAAATCCACATGCAAGAGAATAGACAACATACTCACAAAAATTGTGACACAAGATATACCCTAAGAAACTATCATTAAGGGAAAAATCTAGCCTCCAAAAGAATCCATCGCCATGTATTATTAAACAAAAATACCATTGCAATACAACTATGCAAGCCTTCAAAGCCATAGTTCTAATTGAGCAATCTATGTGAAGAAGCATGAATCCACACATCCCATTCCATGCTTCCAAACTTCACAAATGCTCCCTTTGCTAATCTATCAAGCCTTGTGTTGCTCGACTCTTTCCCTTTTTGCCTTCTTCTCATTATCTTACACTAACAACTATATTTGTGTTTTCTTATATAGTAGCAAGTCCAACAAAACCACTAAGTGATATTACATAAACCATGTGTTATCTAACCCATTTACCTCACATTTAATATTGAAAATTTAATTCTTTTCCCCAATATTAAATAATTACAAGAAATATTATCACAATGTTACAATACAACTCATTAAGAATATCCCATGGAAATCTTTACATGTTGCACGTCCAACTAGGTGGAACACTACCTTATAAAATAAAATAAAATAATATAACAATATTATGCAATGTGTGCAACACCCATTATCTCAACAATCTCTCACTTGTTGTATACATTGCGTAGAGTCAATCTATAGTCACGTAAATGAATAAGGAACAATCCCTCCTAGCGCATCCACATTCATGGATCAAAATTCACAAAGTGTTCCATCCTAGTAGCCACAACAAAATAGAAATATCCAGCATCTCAAACATCAATGACCTCACCTTCTATTATGCTACTACCATTGGACATACATAGAAGCCATCCAAAGAGAAAGCCATGCAACCTATTGCATTAGAAGATCATAAAATCCTGTACCAACTTAAATGTCAAGTACAAAAACTTGATCCAAAGATAATCACATGTATCCATAGTTGTCAAAATTTTCATAGCTGAAATAGCACCCACAACAAGTGCCAAATCCATCCAACTATCCATACCTCCAAAGGTATACCAAGTGAATCTCACATCATCAACATATTCAATCTATAACCTACAATCACAAGCCTCAAGAGAAATACCTACCACATATAAATTACCGTATGCATATACCAAGAAGCTCCCATTGCAAAAGATAATGTCAAATATATAACCAATTCACTCACAACATCTCAAAGAAGTGAATCCATGTAGTCTCAAGGACATCCACAACACATATACTAGTAACCTGCAAGAACAACTCTCATAACAAGTTTCCAACACTCTCCCAAGTTCTCCACAACCAACAGATGAAAGAGATAAAGAAATGACCATGCCATCTGTCACATGACATACATGAACACAAAATAGTGATCACAATCTCTAACCAATCTCAAATCCAATGTAAGAAAAACCAAACATCTAGGAGGATAACCAAGACTAATTAGAAACTATGAAAATCATAACTTGTATCATATCCTTCTACACACACCTCTAGATGTAAAATGTGCAAGAATGATCTCCTCCATAAAACCCCAACAAAAAGTCTCAACAACACTCAAACCATACCATATAACTAATCATGGATGTAAGCTTATCACAAGATGATCAAACCCATAAAACCATTTCTAATCCAAGTAATATGCCCAATATAAAACCATCTCCCAAATGCAACCATCATAACATATGCAACTGGAGATAACCAATGTTAAACCATCTCTCAAATGAATCCTCCAAAACTAACCCATGTACCATAGCTCAAGATTCATATCCATGAAAGGCAAACATAAATATAATGCACTTTAGAAAAATTATGGTCTATACCTCTCAAGTAGCAAACCACAGAGTAGACCAAGAGTGGGAAATGAGAATGTTCATCAAAATATCCAAGTCTTGAACCAAGACTCATTTAAGAACAACCTCCTCTTAAGTACATATTAGGTGATAGCCTCCTCAAACTTCTTTCCAAAACCATCAACTGTCCCAACACTTCTCTAATCCAAGAGAAATCAACATCACCATTGTCTCTAAGTATCTATGAGCACCTATAACCAAGCAATCTATGCCAACTCCAAATTCAACATAGCAATATCATGAAGTATCTAGATTATTATCAATGTACTCAATACCAAGAAACTAAACTAAGATCAATGTCTAGGTTCCAACCATAGCCTCAAAAACATAAACATGACTACATGATCAAACCATCTCAAACAGAGACACCATCCTCCATATGACATACTATAACATGTTACAACTCTAAACACTTATCAAGAGTATACCATGACATAATAATAAAACCATCCTCACACCAAGGATAACATGTCAAATGAAAGCATAAACCACACCTTACCAAGAACCCCATTAGTCCTCAAGATGCAACCATCTCCACACACCATGAAGAAAAACCATCTATGCATACCATGAAAAACCATATCCACACACCATAAAGATAACCAAGAACCCCATGAGTCCTCAAGATCTAACCATCTTCACACAACATCAAGATAATAAGTGCACCATGCAATTGTCAAAGATGCTCCTATAACAATAGGATCTAAGACAAACCTCCAACATTTGCAAACACTCAATAAATATATCAATACCAATAACTCCTACTCAACTATGGTACCAAGTCACCTTTGGCATTATAAAATCTATCTCCTAAATGAAGAACCTTTAGGTCTACACTTCATACAACCAAAGTGTCAGTACCAAGTGAAACCAAGATCTCCAAACCAAGAAGATACAAACCAAACTAGGAACTAATCCTTCACTGTCACCCCATCACTATCACAAGCTTCCACCAAATTGTGTATCCAAGCTATCCATGATATCATGATGAAAAATCATCCTCTAAGCATGATAATTAACCAAGGCATCAAATCATCAAAGAAATCAAAGCGCACATCATGAGCTCCTCAAAAGAAACCAAATAACTATGATCCTCAACCAAAAAGATATACCACCATAACCAAATTAGGAATCTAAGTCAATGAACATCAAGGATGTACCTATTTGTCCAATCATGTCATACCAAAATATATGGCACTATGATCACATCCATGAATCGAGCATCTAACTTTTAAACTATCCAACTTGTCACCATAAAATAGTCAACTACAATCTTCCACCATGAGTATAACCTAGTAACAACAACTCATCCCTTCTACATGAAGAAAAATGAGAAACTCATGTGACTTAGGGCATAAACAACCCAAATCCAAGCCAACAATATAAATATGTATCAATAATAAAATATCAATGGGCAAAGACAACCCATAACCAAGCCATAAATGTAACTTGTCAATATAGACCACTTACAACACTACACAGCTTGTAGACCTAATAAGTCATCATACATATCTAAAATCAAACACTAATAACCATATCATCACAAAATCAATCTCAAAAATATATAATGTCATAAACTCATAATGCTATCATAATCAATATATACCATAAACTGTTTAGATTAATATATCAACAAATAAATCATGCCAAGCCTACATCAAATCTAAACCAATTTGTAAAATTTTTTGTTGACTAATTGAAGTCCAAAATTTGACTCCATCTACCCAAGTTATGCCCTAATATGTGTCCAAAATAAATAACATCTGACTTTTGGGATCTTAAAACCTAAGAAAATGTCAATATCACAAAACCAAGCCTACACCAAGTTGTAGGACTCTGAATTAGCTTTCCAACACCTGTAAGAAGTCTAAAATTTAGTATCCTAAAATAATGTAATGGTCATTTTACTAAGACAGTCTTTTTTTCCATTTTCACTATGATTTTTTTGACAAAAATTCTCATAGGATTAAATTTGATGACCATCATGGGTTCAAACTAAAAAACACTTTCATTTTTTCTGAACATGGCCAAATTAGATCATATTATATATCAAAATTTATAGAAATGTCGACATGGATCCAATTGAGAGGTCTATTTTTATCCAGGAGGTAATTTTTGGAAGTTATCCCCTAAAATCTTCATTTAAATGAAACATCCAAAAAACCCTTTTGTACAACAATTTCACATGCTCAAAATCTACCAACATCTCATCATAATAGCAGACCCAAAACCCTCATATCTATAATAAACAACTCAGATATATTGCCCTCTCTTTTATCCTCTCATGCATTTCTATGAATTCAATCTAGGGTTACGATAATAAAATCATAGCTTTCATACCACTTGTAAGGAAACTTAGAACAAAGAATATAATTGTTTCGACATAACCCATAATAGATCTAAAATAAATATGCAACTGGAATCCATATGCAAGAGAATAGATGACATACCTACAAAAATTGTGACACAAGATATACCCTAAGAAATCCTCATTGAGAAAAAAATCTAGCCTCCAAAAGCATCCATCATCATGTATTACTTAGCAAAAATACCATTGCAATACAACCATGGAAACCTTCAAAGTCATAGCCACAACTAAGCAATCTATGTGAACAAGCATGAATCTACACATCCCATGCTATGCTTTCAATTTTCACAAATGCTCCTTTGGCTAACCTATCAATCCTTGTCCAACTTGATTATTTCCCTTTTTGCCTTCTTCTTTTCACCTTCTTACACCAACAACTACCCTTGTGGTTGCTTATATAGGAGTTAGTCCCACAAAACCACCAAGTGGTATTACATAAGCCATGTGCTACCTAACTCATTGACCCCACATTTAATATTGTAAATTAAATTTTTTTCCCCCAATATTGAATAATTACATGAAATATTATCACAATGTTACAATACAACTCATCAACAATTTCCCATGGGAATCTTTATATGTTGCACATCCAACTAGGTGGAACATTACATAATAAAATAAAATAATACAATATAACATTATCATGCAATGTGTGCAACACTCATTATCTTAATAGGTTTTTTGTTGACAACTATGGTTTAGTATTTAGAGTTAACACAAGTTGCTTACATTTACAATCGCCATTCACTATTTTCAAATATTATTTTATCTAGTTAGGGTTTAAATGGATTTGAGAAAAGTTTAGGGTATGGATCTACATCAAGTTAAAGTCTTTAGTGTTTAGAATAATACAAAGGAGCTTGAGGACAAATTTTTATGTCTTTTAAGTTTTCTATGTTTATGATTTTAGAATTTAAAATTTTTTGTGCGATGAAGTTTATTTTTAATTTTATGTTTTTAAATTGAAATGGAACCTATAGATTATGTTTTTAGTATCATTTGAAACTATGATTTATGTTTTCATGCCAACTTTTAAAGTAAAAGCCCAAAAATAAGGAAATAAAATAATATAAAACAAATTAAAATGTTGGTAGGATATCTAAAATTAGCCTCCCATCTTCCAAAGTCACTATCTCCAACACAAGTGATGAAAAAATGCTGAAAAAATGGGATTTAGGTTTTTACAAATCGGGCACCTAATTGTTAAAATCATGCACCCATTATGGTATGGGAGCCAAATCCCTATTCAATAATTAGACACCCAATTTTTGAAAATGAATAGATCTCTCGAACCAAGTAACTGATTCTTAAAAATTGGGTTGTCGATTCTAAAGAAGTCTCATTTTGTAAAAAGAACTTTGTGCACTTACCCCAATATGCATATGATTTGAATGCATATGTAGCACATAAGGAACCTTATTAAATGTTTTCTGTATAAAAATTGTATCTGCCTTCTTTTAATCAAAACTAAATAAGACGTTTTCATTGTGGGTTCTCAAATAGATAGATTTGTTCATAAACTCTTATAATTGGACAATATGAAAGATAGGAAAACAAGAATATTGGTAAATCTTATTTTCTTTAGAATCAAATATGTGTAATCTAAGAATTTCCCATTTAGCAACGAGATTCTTAAAATTTTGAATTCTCTATTTGGATGCACTAAATCAGAATTGGAATAGGAATAAAATTGGAATACATATTCCAATTTTGGCCCAAAAATGAGGATTTGTTAATCCACCAAAATAGATGGAATAGGAGTACCTATTCCTATTCCTATTTTTATTTATTTTAGAAAACATAAATTTTTTAATCCGTGTATTCCACATGAAATTTTGGGTGAAGCAAACAAGAACAGGAATACATAACCCCATTTTCTATTCAAGAATAAGTATTCCATAATAGGTATTCTTATTCCTGTTTTTATATTCCCACAACCAAACGGGCCCTAAATGAATAGATTCATTTAAGGTAGTTGTTCTCCCCAAAAATTGTGCTCTTCATAAATATCAATAGACCTTGACTGTGTTGAAGTATAATAATTTTGTTTCAATAATGAATAGTGGAAGAAATTCTTGTAATTTTTCTTTTCAAAGATATAACAGTATCTCTCATTTATTAGATAATCATAGATGTGGTCATTTCAAGATGCATTGGATATGTAAAAAGAACATGTAATATCTAAGAAAAGGTGTTATTGTAATGTTGTATTTCATTGCTTCTTAAATCATATATAAAATGTATAAGTCTGGGAAGAGAATATGACCTCACGATGTGAAAATGAATGGGAAGTGATGATGTTGATTTGTTACTTGAAAATGTATCTTGTGTCTCTATGTTTTATGAGAGGAGTTCAAGATATGATAGCAAGCTTGGAATATTACTCAATGCAATATGAGTTTCACTGTACTAGAGAGAAGATATATTGAACTTGTTCGACACAATTCCATTACCACTTTTGGTTTTATCTACTTAGACTTCATTGATGTTAGGCTATGTATCATTCATGTCAGGAAAGATTCTGGTGAAGTTTAATTGCTTCAGCACTCGTACAACAGTCTTTCCCTCTTGTGTTTTTGGAGAGGTTTTGGAGCCTCTATCAGCCAAGTTCAGAACAAGATGATATTCCAATAACTAGTTTATAATCCTTTTAGAACTTTTTGTTTTACCTCTTATCTTTATACTTATACATATTTAAGTAGTTCTTTTACTTTAATGAAAATTAAAACTATTGTTGACTAATCAATAATCAAATGACCTTGACTCTCTTGACCTTCACATTTATGAAAATTGCTAATGTGAGATTAATTTTGCAGAGGCAACCTTCACACTTTCTTTCTTACATAAATGCTCATAAATTTTCACACTTATCATTCTTAATAAAAGCTTCATCGAATAGTAACGAGGCTTTATATACCCGCGAACTGTTTGAGAGCTGCTGCTATGTATTTATCTATTTATCTCCTATTTCGGCAGTTAATAACAGATGGCGTTTGCGTTGTTTTGTGCTGCAAAATGACCGACCGCGTGAGAGGCTTCCGACACACACAAGGAGAGCCATTGTTGCCGCCGCCCGCCAGTGAATCCACTTTCCCATTTATTGTTGTTGTTTTCTTAGCGGTGCAATCACGGCAACTGCCGGTCCCACCTCAATGGGGAGGCGGCCACTTTCAATCGGCCCCACCACACCATTATTATATTTTATTCATTCCTCCCTTTCTCCGGTCAATTTCAAACCACCTTGGCCGGCGGGCAACCCCGCCGGAAACTTTAGTGTTGCCGGGAAAGTCGGCACTGGCTAAACAGCCGAATATTTGCACCGGCTGTTTAGCCAGTGCCCTTAACTCCGTCTCCTCCGTCCAGTCTGTGTTTGCCCTTCCGTATTTTGCTGGACACTGCGAACAAATCCCAACGTCGTCTCTTGGCCCTTGTGCCAAGTACAAAGGCTCATTCGACAATGTGCCGAAAATCCCAATGCATGCGAATATTTTATTTTCCGTCCTACATCCATGCAAATACATGCGGATCCATGCCAGTCCACTCATGATTATTTAATATTAAATTGGGAGGGGAAAACCATCCTAAATCAAACTCCCGTGTTCATTCAATTTTTCATTTTTGGAGGGACATTTTTTCATCGACAGTCTCAGAGCTAGAGCAAAGAGCGGCAGTCTGAGAGCAGACTATGGATATGGTGGTGTTGGCCGTGGCGGTGGAAGTGATGGATATGGTGGCGGCAGCGGTGACTATGGCAGTGGTGGTTCTGAAGGAGCACGCTATGGTGATGGTGGTAATGGTGGATATGGTGGCGGTGGCGGTGGTGGATCTTGTTACGCTGCTAGTGATGGAGCTTCTGAAGGCAGCTCGAGGATATGACTGTAGATGTTTTTATTGGGGGTTGGGGTTTTATTTGCTATGAGGTGGTTTGTATAGTTTAAACATTTGCATCTGTGCTTATAATGGCTGCTCCGTGAGCTCTGCTTGATGCTTCGAAATGGGTTCTAAGGTTCTCGGTGTAATATCTTTGTCTTGTTTTTGATCTGGATTTTACGGCACTGTATTGGCATATTGCGTCTTATGTATTGTTCCTTTGGATAATGAATTATTTAGAGTTCATATTTGTTCTAAAAAAAAAATTGATTCAGAATGATCAACTGCACACAAAAAAATGATATTAGTTAAAATAAAAAATTGGGGATGTTAGAGAGTATTTCACATATTTTATAAATTCACTACTGTAATTATTTATTAATTTTATATTTAAATAGTTTATTACCTATGAGTTGGATAGATTGGTTTATTAATTTTATATTTAAATAGTTTATTACTTATGAAATGGATATATTAGTTTATTGTTATTTTATTCTAATTGAGTCCATTAAGATTTTTATTTATTTATTTATTTATGTACTTTGATTTTACTCTTAATTTTATTTTAGTTATATATTTTATTTGTAATATTCAAAATTATAATTTATACAAAATGGAAGTATTATATATATGATTGATTTAGATGTTTATAAAGTTAAAGTTTTGGAAATTGTTTTCTAAAAAAAATGAAGAGAGGATAAATTTAAAAAAATAAGAATAATGTTTCATTTTTATATATATTTAGATAATATAGAGATTACAAATAAATATCATCAAATTCTAAGTTTTATAACTTTATTATAGATTATATTCTATATTATGTTTCCTTTTATTGTATATTGTATAAATATTTTATGTCCTTGAATATTGTACCAAATTATTTGATATATATCACTTGAATTTTCACAATATATCACTATATTTTCATCAATATATACCTTTAGATATTCTAACATTTTCTTCATCTAAATGACTTGAGCACTAGTACTTGCGGAAACAACATACTCAACTTCAATATTAGATTGTGAAACATAATCTTGCTTCTTGCTAGTCAGGAAGATCAATATTTTTCCCAAGAAGCTTGTATCACCTGACGGTATAGACCATAATCAGCATTATGCATATACACATGGCTTGCGATTGTTTGATACCACATCTCTTAAAAGCCATCTGTCTCGGTTGAGTTTTTACTATAGCTCCTCCTACAACTCTGCATTGTAATTAATTTTATGTCGTTGCTAATCTCAACACGAAGCGTTAATAAAATTTATATACCCGTCCATAATTCCATAAGGGCCTGTTTGGTTGTTGGAATATAAATTAAGCATTGGCATTCAGAATGCTGGCTTTGGGATTCTGGAACTTGGAATCCAGATTATGATTAGGGAATCCAATTTGGGACTATTTGGTTGACTAAGAATTCATTGTGAGGATACAGATTTCCTCCGTTTGGTTGAACATTGTGGAATTGGAATACTAGCCAAAATAAAATTCAAAATATTATCATACAGTTGTAGCATTATCATCATGCAAAAAAATTCAATACTTATTTGGTTTGTTGAAGTCCAAACATTTTTAACAAGTATAAAAAGATTAAGTCATGTTGAAAGTAAACATTATCATAACGGATGAGGACGGGATTGTACTAATGGATACTAAAACTTTTATGACTCTTGCTCTATAAAAAAAATACCATTGATTATAATTCACATAATTACTGATATGAAATATGTATATTGTTCAAGTCTCGTTGAATGAATCCGAATCACAAGAATTGATGAAATAAGAGTCAGAAACATCCCATTAAAAAATACATATTTGTAGAGATCCAATCAAAAATTTGATCATCAAAACATTCAAACTCACAGGTACAAAGTCTAAATGTTTATATTAAAATTTTATGAAATCTTACTTGGAAACACTTTTACGCCAACAAAAAATCAACAAAGTAGATTTTTTTTGTCCTGCATATGATTCATTTAACTGAGAAACAATGTATGTGAAAAATTTATTTCACCAAAGTTTTTTGCAATAACTACTGAGGCAGATCAAGCAGAAAAACTCTAATAAATTACTCAACAGTGGCAAATATATGAGAAACTAATAGCAAAAAATCTTCCCCCCATTTAAAAAAATTAAATTTCAAAAATTAGTTCAAAAAAATGTGCCCCCAAATGGGCATCCGGAAGTCAAACCCAATTAAATTTTACTTTAGTTGAAATCCTCATTTTCAAAAAATGAGAATTAAAAAGGGAATTCCAAATAACAAGTAATTTGAAGGAATTTGGAATCCTTGTTTTGGGGGACCAATGGGGAGACCAGATTCCACTTTTTCCCAATTCCAATTCCAATTGTGTGGACCCAAACAATGGATTAGAATTTTTTTAGAATTTTGAATGCCTATTCCATTCTAATTCCAACTACCAAACGGGCCCTAAGTTACGGATTTCTTTCGATTAGTTTATAAAAGATGTTTAATATTAGCCTAGGTTCTATTTTATTATTTATATTGTATTAATTATCTCATCAATTTCCTTATGATGCCTCTTTAATTTTATATATATATATAATCTATATCCAACGAGTTGTAAGTGTTTCATTCATTCTCATATGAGATAGGTTCATAGGAACCGATATTTATGAAATGTGGACCAATAAATTTGATTCAAAAATTACATAGTCAGATCATGATAGCAATATCATAATTTTACTTGCTATAGACAATATCTCCTTCTTATTAGATTGCACATTTTAATTGATTGAACTTTTAAGTCTATTTGTTTATCATTACCAGTATCAATTTTGTCAATCTCTCTCACACCCTTAGGGAGTTGAACTTGATTCTTAGGCTAGTACAATTGTGTTCCTTAATGATTCCAATGTAAATGTATTCTTTACATGAACTGGAGGGTCGCACATTTTTACTATATATTTGCATTTGTAAATAAAATTATAAATGATCAATACTTGAATACATGAAAGCCTATTAATGTTATTTGAAAAGAAAATAAATAAATTTAATAATTCACTTTTTGTCTCAAATAAAATATTATAGCCATTTATTATGTGTATCACATAAAAAATAATCAGTATACAAATAATATTCTTATGTGTACAATTACTAAGGAAGCAATCTGTTTGCATTAGAGTATTTCATATCAACAATTTCTTAAGTCGTCAATATAAAATATGCACACAATACATGCCTTTATTATTTCCATGATATGTATGATATTTTAAAAAAAAAAACTAGTGTTCAAGAATTGATCCCTTTGCTTTTGATATAACTTATATTTTTTATGATAATGTAGTATGTTAATACGATTAAAAAAATAACTAAAATAAAAATAAAATACTATGTTAATAGAAAAATAATTTTAAAAAAAATAAGCTATTGATAATTTTGTGTATATAAATAATTTAAATAGAACATATTATTTTAAACTACTAATATTTAACCTTTAAGTACCATATATGGTATAATTTATATAGGAATACAATATTCTACTAATAGAAAATGCAATTTTTTAAACTCAACTACTATGGATTTTTAGATTAAATTTTTGTTGAATCTTTAGAAAGTAATTTTGTGGTCATGATGTACTAGTTGTGCTATTTTACCAAGTTGTACAATGAGTCACACCTTCCAACATTAGTTATAGGTAGTTAACTGTGTATTGTACATTTCTTTTAAAAAAAGTCTTATGATAATCCATACAATGAACAAAATTAGATGTCACAACTACTAGCCCCTCTCACCTAGGAAAGGAGAATTTCTTATTCTCACTATCGTTTATCCTCTTTTCTTTATGACTCATTTACCAGCTGCAAGCTAGTATTTAAAAATAAATAAAAAATTAAACCCTTCTATGTCATAGGATAAGATTATCTCTAGGCTAAATCAAATTCTTGTGAGACACTTTAAAAACAAGGGCTCTGTGGAGCTCCAGTCCTTGCCTTTGGTGGGCTTCAGGAGAGGTGTATGTTAGCTGGGCATCCAGTAGTAACCACAAAGCAAATAGGAATACGAAACTCACCTGACCAGAAATGTTGGAGGAACATTGATTTCTGATTGTACATTTTGCATTATGACAAATTGCGCATTGGTGTTTAAACTAGTTGTTATAGTTGCAAGTTTTTCATTAACTCATTTAAGACTGGTAAATGCATTAAACTATTGAAATTTGACATAACAAAAATAATGCCAAATAAAAGACTCTATCAGATTCTAAGCATTAATGTTATAGAACATAGAAGATAATGGATGTCTAACAAGTTGCAACAAGGGTAGAAGAAACAAGCATGCAATTCATTTAATGGGAAAACATATAATTATGCTTAATATTCCAAGTCTGGATATGATAACAACACAGATTGCAATGAGGGTAGAAGAAACACGCATGAAATTCAATTTAATTAACACAAATTACAATCACAAACCTGATGCAGAGCACAAATGCAATAAGCCATGTTGGAACCATCAAGCTTTAGGAGACAGTATAATCATTATAGAAAGATAAATCAACTGTCTATGAGACAATATCTAGCATTACAAAATCCCTTATCAAACTTCTTAAAGCAAGATAAACCATTCAAAGTTCACAAGACAAGATACGTTACATGTCACATAAATAATGTAAGATGCTGAGAAAACCAGAAATCTTGTCATAACAGAAGATCGATATCATAGAAAATATTGCTATAATCCTGTGAACTAATTTTACTTTACTAAAATTTCAATCCATATTAAGAAATCACAAGTTTATTAAAAATCAACTGCACATATTCTCAAGGTTCTTTCAATTATTACCGAGGTGTTGTGATGCAGGAGCATCCAGAGGTATAAGAGAAATCTTGTGTCACCCAAAAAAAATTATATACATAGACATAATTTTTGTTTCATGTGTTTTCATTTCTAGATACCCATTTCGGTCAAATAAAGGTTTCAACTCTCATAGTTCCACTATTAGAGTTCAGGGTTAGAGTTTTTAAGCACCTTCAAATACGTGTAAATGCCAAAAAAAAAGGACTATGTAAATGGGCCATAATTATGGTGACTTAGAAGGTGTAAATTGGTGGGATGATTATAAATGTAATTTAGAACATTCCAGAAAAAGAATCAGGTCAAAAGGCCGCACTGTTTGAAAGTTATTGTAGTTTTTCAATTTTTGGAGACCTCTTAAGAATGCTTCAAAGTTAGGTCAAGGGCATTAAATGACCTCATATAGGTCTGAAAATTGGGAGACAAGAAAATCTGGTCCATATGGCTATAAAGCACTCCAAGAGCTTTCCAAAAATGTAAACGGTTCGTTAATTAGAGCTACGATTCAAAAGTTATGACGTCCGAAAGTTTGGCTACCATTTCTGGACTCTTCTAATTTTGCACCGACTTCTAATGCAACTTCTAGAGCCTTCTATTTGGGCAGTGGATACCAACTGGAACTTTTTAGAATGAATTCCTAATCCTTAACCCTTTGGGGTCTATTTAAGAACATTTCTGGCATTGTAAAAGGTAGTTTGCAGTGGAGTTTGAGAGGAGGTACTAGAAGGAGAAATTATCTCTAGATCTATACTAGTGTAAGCCCATAGTGCATGTTTTGAAGTTTGTTTTCTTTGTACTGAGTGTATTAGCATTTTTCATAGTTAATAAAGTTTCCCTTTCCTACTGTGCCCATTCGGTTATTGGGCCTAACCCCATCAAGTGGTATCAGAGCAAAGTTTTCCTGAGTGTGTAGATAGAGCGCTGACTATGAGGCAGTTTGCACTAGGACTGTGTGGTTGTGAGTTTGAGTTAAGAAGATGCCTCCAAAAATAGAGCGTGTTGGAAGGGCCAAAGCTATTAATCCTAAGGAGGTTAGAGCCCTCCAATGGCAGGTTCAAGAATTGCAATAGGAGCTTCGTAGAGTAACAAATATTAACGCAGGCGATGAAAGTGAGGACGATAATGAAGAAGAAGAAATTGGATAGAAACGAGAAGTTGAAGGGGAAGTTCTTAATCAGGCAAAGGAGAGGCTTTTTAGGGCCATTACTAAGTTTGGAAAAAGACCTACAATTGATGTGGGTGTATTTTCAGGAAATCTAAAACTGTATGAGTTGATCAATTGGATCAATGAACTGGAGGAGTACTTTGATTATGAGGATATCAGGGACCTAGATAGGGTTAAGTTTGCAAAGGCCATGCCAAAATCTAGTGGCAAGAGGTTCAATTGGAAAGAAATAGAAGAGGAAATGAGAAGATCACAAGGTGGGATCACATGGTTGACAAACTAAAGATACAGTTCATTCCTGTTGACTATGAGAGCTTGATTTGTTTAAGAAGATGCATGGGTTAAAGCAAACATGAAAATTAGTCCAAGAATATATAGAGGAGTTTTACTGACTTCTAATTAGAGCAAAGCATGAAGAAGAAAATAAAGAGAAGGTTGCTCCTTATATCAGTGGATTGCAACCTAGCATCCAGGAGAAATTAAGTTTGGTAAGAATGACCAGCGTTGAGGAGGCATACGAGTTTGGCTTGCAAGTTGAAGAGAAGATAAATAAAAGATTTGAAGGGAGACAAAGAGGGTGTGGTCAAGGAGGAAGGGGTAGTGGTAGGTCATCTAGAGGCTGAAATGAGACCTCAAAGAAAAATGAAGATGTTGGTACTAGCAGGAACTAGAGGAATGAGGATTTCAACCGCTCCCATGATCAAAACTTTGGAGGAAGAAGTAGAGGATGTAGACAAGTAAGAGAATGCTTCTATAGTACCTATTTCCATTGCAATGAAGAAGGTTATCGTGTCTTTGAATGCCCTCAACAACAAGGCAGGATAGATAGGAGAGCTGAGGGTCAAGCTAGGGTTGCTCATGTGGATGAAGATGCATAGTATTCGCATTCATAGGATGCAGAAAGAGGAGAGACTTTAGTAAATGAAAGGGTCCTACTAAGTGGTGAGATTGAACCAAGATAAAGGAGGAGTCTATTTCATACTAGGTGCAAGTGTGAGGATAAATGTTGCAATGTGATCATTGATGGTGGTAGCACTAACAACTTGATGTCAGAGGAGATGGTCTCTAAGCTAAAGCTGAAGAGGGAGAAACACCCCCAACGCTATTGGATCACTTTGGTGAAGGATGATCATAAGGTCGTAGTAAGTGAACAATGTTTAGTGAAGTTCAAAATTGGGAGTTACCATGATGGCGTTCTCTATGATGTTATTCCAATGGATGTCTACCATCTATTGTTGGGAAGACCATGGTAGTTTGATAGGCATGCAGTACATGATGGTCGTGCAAACACATACTCTCTAACAAAGGATGAAGTTAACCACAAACTGAAGCCCATGATAAAAGAAGGAGAAAAGTTATGCAACAGTACTAGGATCTGTCTTGTTGATAGAAGAAAGTTTTTAGATGGCATGAAACATCAGCGTATGTGTTATGCTTTGATTCCTAGAAAAGATAAGGAATGTAGTAGTGAAATATCACTTGAAGTTTTAAATTTACTAAGTGAGTTTGGAGATATCATCTCTGATAATGTTCCAAAAGGATTGTCACCAGTAAGGAAAATCAGTCATCAGATAGATTTAATCCCTAGAGCTAGTTTTCCTAACAAGGCTTCTCACAAGATGACTCCTACTAAAACTGAGGAGCTAAACAAACAAGTTCAAGAGCTATTGAGCAAGGGTTTGATTCAAGAGAGCCTAAGTCCATGTGTAGTACCTATAGTACTGGCACCAAAGAAGGATGGAGAGTGGAGAATGTGTATAGACTCTCGAGCTATAAATAGGATAACCATCAAGTATCAGTTTCCTTTGCCAAGAATGGATGATCTTATGGACTGCTTGAGTGGAGCTCAATACTTCACAAAGATAGATCGCAAGAGTGGCCATCACCAGATATGGATACAAGAAGGAGATGAGTGAAAAACTGCCTTCAAGACCAAGGAGGGTCTTTATGAGTGGCTATTCATGCCCATTGGATTGACGAACGCCCCAAGCACCTTCATGTGGCTTATGAATGACATACTTAAGAAGTTGTTGGGAAAATTTGTTATTGTTTATTTAGATGATATTTTAATTTTCAGCAAGACTTTGTAAGAACATTTATTGCATATTCATAGTGTCTTTGAAAGGTTGACGGAAGATAAATTGTTGATTAATCTGAAGAAGTGTAGCTTTGCTAAAAAGGAGTTAGTCTACTTGAGATTTGTTGTATCACCTGAAGGTCTCAAAATGGATCTAGAGAAGGTAAAAGCCATCTTGGAATGGCCTACTCCAAGTTCTGCTACTAAGGTAAGATCATTCCATGGTCTGGTTATTTTTTACAAGAAGTTCATTAAGAATTTTAGCGGCATATGTGCACCCCTAACTGACACAATAAGAGGGGATAGAAAAGACTTCAAATGGACTGCGGTAGCTATGAAAAGTTTTGAAATGCTAAAGAAGAAGGTGATAGGACAACCTGTGTTGGCACTTCCTAATTTTAGTAAGGTGTTCCAGGTGGATTGTGATGCTAGCGATAGTGCTATTAGGGCTGTATTGAGCCAAGAAGGTAAGTCTATTGCATATTTTAGTGAAAAATTGAATGATGCAAAGAAGAAGTATTATGTTTATGGTCAAGAGTTCTATGCATTAGTTTAGGCCCTAAAGAAATGGAGGCATTATTTATTGCCAAAGGAATTTTTTTTTAATACTAATCACCAGGCTTTACAATACCTAAATAGCCAAGGTAAATTGAACCAAAGGTATATGAAGTGGGTAGAGTTCTTGCAGAACTATACATTTGTGTTGAAGCATAGAAGTGGAAAGTCTAATAGGGTTGTAGATGCATTGAGTAGGAGGCAATTATTGCTTATAGTAATGCAAGTTGAAGTAGTTAGGTTTGATGAACTCAAGAATTTGTACCCTAAGGATCCTAATTTTGTTGAAGCGTGGAAAGCTTGTGAAGAGCCTGTTGTTGTAGACAAAACCAAGTGGCTAGACTATTTGATTCAAGATGGTATGTTGTTCAAGGGTGATCAAATGTGCATTCCAAGGAGTTCCATGAGAGAAAATCCGATCAAGGAGAAACACAGTGGAGGGATGGCAGGACATTTTGGTTGAGATAAAACCATTTCCATTCTTAGAGAATATTATTTTTGGCCTCAAATGTGACAAGATGTAAAGAATTTTGTACATAGTTGCCTGGTTTGTCAAGCGGCCAAGGGATTTAGTCACAATACTGGACTATATCAGCCATTGCCTATTTTATCAAAGCCATGGGAGGTCATAAGTATGGATTTTATTCTTGGATTGTCGAGGACACAAAGGGGTAATGACTCAGTATTTGTGGTGGTCGATAGGTTCTCCAAAATGGCACATTTCATCCCATTCCACAAAACTCATGATGTTATCCATATTGCAGACTTGTTTTTCAGAGAGGTGGTAAGACTAAATAGTCTCCCAAGGAATATAGTTTCTGACAGAGATACTAAATTTGTGGGGTATTTCTAGAGAACATTGTGGAAGAAGTTGAGAATGGACTTGAAGTTTAGTTCTACACATCACTCGCAGACTAATGGACAAACTGAAGTGGTAAATAGAAGTGTAGGCAATTTGTTGAGATATTTAGTTTTGGATAAGCCCAAGGGATGGGATTTGATTCGACCACAAGAAGAATTTTCTTACAATAACTCTATAAATAGGAGTAATGGTAGATGACCATTCCAAATTGTATATGGAAATAGCCCAAGGACTGCACCAGAATTGAGGAAGATGGAACAAGGGGATAGGACAAGTGCTAAAGTAGAAGAATTTGTTGAACATATCAAGTGTCTACATGAGGAGGTCCAGGCACACATTACCAAGATGAACCAACAGTATAAAGCTAGGGCTGATCAAAGGAGAAGACATAAAGAGTTCCAAGTAGGGGATCTAGTCATGGTATAGTTAAGAAAAGAAAAAAAATTTAGTAGGTACTTACAACAAGTTGAAGATGAAAAAATTTGGCCCTTGCCAAATTCTGAAGAAACATGACTCAAAAAATGCATATGAGGTGGAGTTGGTAGATGGAATTCACATTTCTCCTATCTTCAACATTGCAAACTTAATAGAGTATCATGATGATGGTGCAGATGAGGGTTTGATGCTAGAGCCATGTCCAATTCCTACTTCTAAGAAGGAGGAGATAGAAGAGATTCTAGATAGTCGTGTGGGCAGGAGTACCAAAAAATAAGAAGTATGAAGAGTACCTAGTTAAGTGGAAACAACGGCCGATAGAGGACTCAACTTGGATATCAGCAGTTGAGGTTTTCCATTTGAGATTTCCTCTACCATCCATCAAGTGACAGGGTCACTTTCCAATCTACCTTAGGTGTTTGATGTAGGAGCATCTAGAGATATAAAGGCAATCTTGTGTCACCCAAAAAAACAAAATATACCTAGACATAGTTTCTCTTTCATTTGTTTTCATTTCTAGATACCCATTTTGGTCAAATAAAAGTTTCAACTCTCACAGTTCCACTATTAGTGTTATGGGTTAGAGTTTTTAAGCACCTTGGGATACATGTAAATGCTAGAAAAATAGGACTATGTAAATGGGCCATAATTATGGTGAGTTAGAACGTGTAAATTAGTGGGATGATTATAATTGTAATTTAGAACATTCCAGAAAAAGAATCAAGTCAAAATGCTCCACGGTTTGAAAATTATTGTAGTTTTTCAATTTTTTAAAAGTTTCTAAGAATGCTTCAAAGTTAGGTCAGGGGCATTAAATGATCTTGTATATGGCTAAAAAATGGGGGATGAGTGAAGCTGGTCCATAGGACTATAAAACACTTTGAGAGCTTTCTAGAAATGTAAACGGTTTGTCAATCAAAACTACAGTTCAAAAGTTATGCCTTTCGAAAGTTCGGCTACCATTTCTGAATTCTTCTAATTTTGCACTGACTTCTAATGCGACTTCTGGAGCCTTCTATTTGGGCAATGGATGCCAACTAGCACTTTCTAGAATGTATTCCTAATCTTTAACCCTTTGGGGTTTATTTAAGAATATTTCTGGCATTGTAAAAGGTAATTCAGAGTGGAGTTTGAGAGGAGGTACTAGAAGGAGAAATTATCTCCAGATCTATACTATTGTAAGCCCATAAGGCATGTTTTGAAGTCTGTTTTCTCTGTACTGAGTGTATTAGCATTTTTCATAGTTAATAAAGCTTCCCTTTCCTGTTGTGTCCATTCTGTTATTGGGCCTGACCCATCATGTTGTATTGTCTAGAGAAATGAATCAAAAGAATAAAAATCTACCAAGAAAGAGAAAGTTGGCAAACAAACCTTCATCTTTTCTCTTGTTATGCAAGATTTTTGGTTTATTGATTCTGTTCATATGCACACACTTATCAATATAGGAATTTTGTTTGGACTTCTTTTTGTTTCTAAAGGCACCTTGGTGGAAAATATTTTGTGACGCCTTAGTGTAACATATCAGAGCTATAACTATCCTAAATATGAGAAATCTAAAATAGGTGTGTAATTTGGAAAACAAAATTGTAATCAGGGGGAAAAATACTTATAATTTACAAACTACCTTTCTAAATTTGCAAAACATTTGTGTAGTGTGAGAAAAAAACTTATGTACCTCTGCAAAATGGAGCGATTTAAGGCACATGATCTAGGTTTTCTGAGAACATGGAGATCTTCCCCACCTAGCTGAGAAAGGCTATGTGTAGCAATAATTTGAGTTTTCTATTCTGCGTTATCTTTAGAACATTTGCCAAACAAATTGACAAGATAATAGAAAACGGTTGTCCACTTCAACCAAATGATGGCACATCCTGCCAATCCAGGAAAGTGAAACTTCTAGATTAAGGCTCGACCAAGAATTAAAAAATACTCCAGCCCGAATAATAGTAACTACAAAGGAAACCAGGGGTTTTCTTTCTGCAAACTTGATAGTATACGTTCTTTGTCATATTTGTTGAATCATTATTTAGAGGCTTTAATAATAAAACAAGAAAAGATTGACTTTGTTTTCCAAGGTATTTAGGTGATATATTTCTGGGAATACATCATTTGATGCACAGTAATAACAAACAGACTGAAAATAAAATGTCCACTATAACAATACGGAATGTGCAGAACCAGGAGTAGAGTTTTAGCTCTTGATGCTGAAATCTCAGACATTGATGCAGATTAAGAACAAAGGGAAGTTCAAATAAAATGAAATAGTTGAAGATGACATAAAGATATACCTGATGATCAGCAGGTGAAACAAGCAGGAATTTTGCGCAGTGCTAAAGTAATGTTCTTATAATAACGGGACCTCCATCAGGAACAAGCACGGGTCATGCAAGTCTGTGGAGTCAAGCCAACGAAGCATGCAAGAGGCATGTGTTGTATGTTGCAAGGGACAGGTAGAATGCAGGCTACTAAAAAGTTGATTTTTATGTCAACAAAATAAAAAGGACAATGGGGAAAATCTTCGGGAGCCAATAGAAATGCAGGGAAAATCAGGAGGAAATTAGTGATAAATAGAAATGGAGTAAGAAGGCAAATTTTTATGGCATTCTTTTAACATTTAGCCCAATTCTCTAGGTAAGAGCTAATAAGGAAATGTAGTGGAAACATTAATCCCCGCTTATGGGCAGTAGAGACTAATAAAACACCCACTTCAAATCCTTAACATAGCAAAGAAGATCATAAGCTCACAATCATTGTCTTACAATGCAATATATAACACACCTCACTTCCAAATAAATTCTGTCCAACCAAAAATTCTTTCAATGTTTCTTCATTCACTTTGAATTGCTTGGTACACTAATTAACTCTCACAATCTTAGAGGCAGAAAGTAGGCATTACAGGCACAACTTTACTCAAATTAACAACATGTTGCAGCCAAGGTTTCCATCTGTAATAGGCTGTGGCAAGAATAATTGCTCATTTATTGTAAAACTAATGGAGCATGCTAATAGAGCATCACAAAATTGATATTCTACATACACTTTATTTCTATATCTATTAATTTATTTTAGGAGCATTTGGAAATGTTAATCTTTTTTTTAGTATCTTTTGTTTATCTGCACTTATTCGAAAATTTTGGACCATAATATATATTTTATTTTAAAAAAGCATGTAAACTTTAAAAATAATAAATATTTTCTAGATACAAAAAAATGTTTACAATTTTATAGCTTAAACAAATAATATTCTTATGACTTACGAACAAAAAATTTCAATCTCAAACAAATCTCTCAAATATTTCTCAAAAATCTGTCCTTTAATATGGTTGGCTTAGCTTACAATTTTTAATCACCAGTGAATTTAAGTTTGTTATTTATAGTTCTGTAGGAACTAATAATAAGAAAAAATAGACTATAAAAGTTATGATTAAAAATATATCATTGTCAATAGATCAATGATATTGATCCAGTTAAATAATTCCAAATGAACCCAATATTAATCGTCTTCCTAAATGAAAAACACCTACATTACAAGAAATAACACCAAATCTATTCCCTGTTGCCTCTGGTGCACAGAACATGGACTAGTTTTTCATCTGGAAGTTACAGTTGCAATCTCCTCTTCTTCTACCTGCCCAAGACTAACATGGTTGTGGGCGCTGCTTATTAGTGAAGTGATTTCTGTAAGCACAAAACTCATATCAGGTCGCTCGGCCTTATCAGGGTGAGCACATGTGAGCGCAATGTTTGCAACAGCGAAGGCTTCTTCTACATTAAAGATGTTCCACGCATCCTCTTTAAGTTTAGAGTCCACAACTTCTTCAAAATGGTTGTTCTCTATCATGTGCCTGACATACCGTGGAATATGAAACTGACTTGAACTTCATGCTTGATCAACATGCCTCTGTCCAGTTATCGTCTCCAACACAACAATCCCAAAGCTGTAAACATCATGTTTATAAGAGAGCTTGTTGTTCCAGCAATACTCTGGAGCCCAATATCCTTTAGTACCTATTATTTTATCAGTTGACCTGTGTGTCCCCTCCCAATCCACATGCCTAGAAAACCAAAAATCAACAAGCTTTGCCTCATTGTCACTACAATCCACCATTAGATTCTGAGGCTTGATATCAACATGAATGATTTTATTCATGTGTAAGAATTCAATTGCCTTTGCTATACCCATTACCATTCTTAAGCTCTGTTTCCAACTATAGGGAAACCCTAAACAATTTCCCCTCAAATAGTCATCAAGAGAACACCCATCTAAATATATGTAGGCCAAGTAGGATATATTTGCTTCTATACACCAAGCATATAGCTTGTTTATGTTGATGTGATCCAATCCCTGTAGGAGTTCAACTTCATTATCCACCCACATTTTGGTGTCAGGTGATTTGTGTTGTATTTCCTTTATAGTCAAATCTCTACCTTGGAAGGCCCCCCTGTAAACTCGTGCAAAGCTTCCTTCCCCAACTTTAAGAGACTCATGGCAACAGCTTTTGATATAAGCAATCTGATCAAGTGTGAGGTTCGAATAAATATGTGTAGGCACAAGTGGCAGCTCTTGACTAGAGGAGAGACCTGAGTCTATATCTACAATTCTTCCTCTTTCTCCAATCCCATTTATTTGAATTGTGTAATTACTAGTTCTCAGTGGAGCCATTTGCAGATTGCAAGATAAGATTGAGTGGACCTAATTTTGTTCAACATCAACTCGCTCCATTATATTTACTTGGGGTGAAGGTGAAGGGGAACTTGTTGCTTCTCGTTTTTGCTCGGGTTTGGACCTCATCTTTTAAATGATACCGATTATAACCAAAAACACAATTGCAGTCACTGCACCAGAGCAAAATGAGAAAAACGTGAAATAACATTGTTGCCAAATGATTTTGACGAGGAAAACTAAATTATGTAACTTACAAATTACTTACCAGTTACGATAGAAATTATTGTAGACGAGTTTATAGATACAGAATTATTGTAACTTTTTTGGAATGCGTCTGATAAAATGGTAAGTAACTGTCATTAGTGAACAACAACAGAGAATATAGCAAACTATAAGATTTTTATCAATGAGATTTTACCCTCGGGAGAAGACGGTGGTTGAGAATCCACCTGGAAGGTTGTCATCAGTGCTTTTTATCTGTTAAACTGAAATAAGTTTAACGATTTAATGATTTAATTTATTTATATATAATTAATATAAAAGTAAAAGTCTTTATAAAAATATCAATTATTTAAGATGCAATATGGAAGGAGTAAAAAAATCTTGAATAATCTTATTGAAGAATAATATCTATTCTTTTACAATTATTTTTAAAATTTTTTTTTGAAAAATAAACAACTTTCTTCAAATTAATTCTTTTTAAAAATTTGAATTTACCCACACCTAAAAAAACATATTTCCAATCCTTTTGGTACTTATTATCAATAATAATTTCATAACTAAAAAGTTATTTCATTATTTTAAGAACCCTTTTTATACTAACACTTTGATTTCATAGATTTAGGTAAAATAATCTTCAGAATTGCATCATTGCTTTATAGATAAATTTCACTGATTCAAGGTATAAAAAAAATTAAGAGAAGAACCACTTCCTATTCAAATCATTTAATCTACAGACACAGTAATGATGAGAGGGAAACCTAAATTCACAATGAGAAAAACAAAAATATGTATGAAGTCTACAAAAAAGAGACTAAAAAGTTCCAGACCTTGAAATATCAGATCTGGGAATCCAGCAAAATCTGGGATATTTTGTTTGAAGAAGATAGCCCTCTCTTTTCACTCTACCATAATGAAGAATTCTTTCTAGAGAGCTCTACTGCAATGATACACTAAGATTTATTAGCTTTGCAATGGAGAAAATAGCTTTGTATTCCATACTTGTTTCACAAGGGTAGTCAAAGAAAAGTATTAAGATGGGGAAGCACAAGAAAACAAATACAATATCATTGAATAGTTGATGAAACGACATCAACAATTGGATGAAACAGGTGTGAGAAATATAAATTAATAAATTAAGACTTACAAACCTAAACCTAAAAATTTTGCACGGCACTAAAAAAATTGCTCGACACATGAAGGTGCCGAGTGCTAGTTTTGCTCGACACTTGAAGGTGCCAGGTGATAGGCAACAGGTGCCGAGTGACAAGATGCTTGGCAATTGAAGAGGAATGCAGTAGGTGTTGAGTTAGCTCGAAACTCAAAGAACAATGCTTAGCACCAATGGATGTCGAGTAAGCTCGGCTCAAACTGAGAAAAATTTATAACTTAGAACAATTCTAACATGAATTCTTTAAACTAGAGAGCCAAGCTTTAATCTTTCAAACAAGTCTCTAAAAAACAATGAATAGAAGAGGTAAAACAATAGATTCAAGTATGCCTACTTGTTTTTTCTATTCAACTGAGATTTAAACTATTACAAAATTTGGGAGAATTCAACTTCAACTAGAAAACCCTAAAATGGTAAAACTTCAAACTTTAATAAACTTTAAGCTTGCAGCTCTAATGGCTACATACGATGGTGCCTGGAGCAATCACTGCTTCAATAGGAAAAAATAAAACAACAACCAAAACAAAAAATAAACAGAGGAGTCACATGCAACTGGAGACACTGAACATACTTCCTTTTGTCTCTACAACAAGTGGATCTGTTGACCACTTTCTTCTTCCTCCTTTTCTCTGCTCTGCTGAACTGAATCTCTAAATAATCTGACTGAATGAAAATGAATGTAGAAACATTCCCTTTTGTCACATTCCATTTTCTCCCTCATTTCTAATTTCAAAAATCTCACCCACCATATTTGTGTTTCTATTTGTTCTGGATGTCAGAGGTGGTAGGTGAGCATTTGGCTCTAGGGGCAAACGTCAACTACCGCATTAAATATTTCAACACTCCCACTTTGTCCCAAGCCAAACAAGCAAGGATCACAACTGATCCACATCAACTACACTAAGACTCTCTCTTAGGTGTACAAAACTTCCTATGCCTAATGGCTTGGTAAAAATGTCTGCTAGCTGCTACTCAAACTTGCAAAATTCCATCTTGATATCTCCATTTTCCACCAACTCTCTAATGAAGTGATATCTAATCTCTATATGCTTGCTTCTCCCATGGAAGACTGGATTCTTGGACAATGCAATTGATGAGATGTTGTCACAATAAATTGTGATTCCATCCTCTTGCCTGTCATTCAAATCTGTCAAGATCTTCCTTAGCCAAATTGCCTGACATGTTGCTACATTTGTTGCTATGCATTCAGCCTCTGCTGTAGATTGAGCAACGATAGGTTGCTTCTTGGATGCCCATGAAGTTGCACCTGATCCCATATGAAACATGTATCTGGAAGTGCTCTTCCTATCATCTATACTTCTAGCCCAATCACTATCAGTATAACCTACCAACTTGAATCTATTTGATGTAGTATACAAAATTCCAAATCCCTTGGTACCTTTCACATACCTTAGGATCCTCTTTCCCGCTTGCCAATGAGAATTCTTTGGTGTTTTCATAGATCTAAAAATTAGACTTACTACATGCATTAGGTCTAGCCAAGTTGCAATCAAATACATTAAACTTCCAACCATACTCTTGTTTAGTGTTGGATCCACTCTTTTGTTGTTGTCTTCTTTGCTCAACTTCAGACCTACTACTATTGGCATGAGGGCTGCCTTATTGTTCTGCATTTTAAATCTCTCCAAGATCTACCCCACATATTTTTCTTGAGAGATGAAGATGCCATCATGCATTTGTTTCACTTCTATGCCTAGAAAGTATTTCAAGAAACCTAGATTTGTCATCTCAAATTCATTTTTCATGGCCTCTTTGAACTCACCAATTAGAGTCTTGTCATTACCTATAAAAATTAAATCATCTACATACAAGACAACAATCAACACATTTATATTTGATGCCTTGATGTAGAGAGTAGGCTCACCATTTCTTTTGCTAAAGCCATTGCTCATTAAATATGAGTCAATCCTACTGTACCATGCCCTTAGAGCTTGCATGAGCCCATAAAGAGCTCTCTTCAATCTATATACTTTGTTCTCTTCACTTGCAACTTCATTGTTAGGAATAAGGTGTCTCAACCTTGTATAACTCCTATTCTTATTATTATTTATTTTGTAAATGTATTTTTGCAAATAATATGTAAATGTGAGTGTACATGTCTAGTTGGCATGTTGATCACTTACATGTGTCGGCATCTTGAAGTGTGTGAAGGAGATCATGGCTGAAATGGTTATGACGGATTCCTATGACGCATAAGAGCTATTTAAAGAATATGCTATGATAGGTGTAAGAGCATTTTATGACATGAGGCCTATTTGGGCACCCAAGAAAGAGTGGTTGGTGTGTGTAAGAGAATATGCCAAAATAAGGTTGGTATGATGGATTCCCTTACAATTCTCTTGTGACTGCTATTTTTGGTGGATTCTATGACAAGCTGTCATTGCCTATTCAAGGGATGGATGCCCTTTTCTTGGTATGGGATGTACATGTGGCATTGTGCATGTTTCTTGGTGGTTGAGCCATGAAAAATGCCCAACTCTTTTGTGGGTATTTTGTTGGGTCTTAAGATGTTTATAAAAGGAGTATTGCATGTTGTAATGCAATAGTGCAATAGTAGTGTGAGAGTGAGAGATGAGAAGTTATTTGCACAGGGTTATGCTGCCGGATTTTCTCTAGAATGGAGCAAGATGTAAATCTTCATGTGAAGGCTGAAAATGTATTGTAACTTGTTGCTGAATAATACATTAGCTTGATGGTTTGGAGGGTGGGGTCTTTTACTTGGAAAGGTTTTCCCCACATATATTTGTGTTCTCTGTTCTGTCTAATTCTTCTAGTTCTATGATTGTAGAGTAATAATCTATATGTCGTAATGCTGCTGAATTTTGTTTAGATCGGTAAATTGCAATCACTTCCCTTTAAGGTTTTAATCGTGGGAAATCAACTATGTCTGTTTCTGCTTTTATGGCATAGTAGTATGCACTTGTATTTTCTGATTATATGTTGTACAAGGAACTGTTGCATACAGGATGTGCATACTGATCTTAGATGAATTTTTGGGATGCTCTCATTTCCCTTCAATTGGTATCAGAGCCCATTTTTGTGAATTGCATTTTGTTTGCATGGGAGGATTCACAGAGTTTTTTGGTTCTGGGTATTTCTTCTATTAAGATTTCTTAGCTTGCAGAGCTTGAAGAAGTTTGTTTTGAAGAAACTGACTGATAATTAATCCTTTGATGAGTTGAAGTCTTGCAGTTGATTTAGTTTTTTAGGAGACATCAGACATTTCTTGAAGGATGGTGAAGATAGAGAAAATAGAGTTGGTCATGTTGAAATGACATTGATCTGGAGCTCTTGGTTGATAGTAGAATAACTCTTGATGCATGGGTATTTGAAGGTGTCTCTTTTGTTACCTGGAATGCATTGAGACTATGGAGTTGATCATTGGATGATCTGGAAGCTTCTGGATAGTCTCTCTCTCTCTTAGATGCATGTACTAGTAGTGGTTGTGGGATTGGTCTACAAATGGGCCTGAAGTTTCAGTACTATGTTTTCCTCTTGGATGCTTATACATGCATGGCTTGGATTCTTGTTCGTTGGATTCCAAGGGTTTATAGATTTTCCTAAAAAATATATGGTGATGTTCATCTATGATAATCCATTATTTTGGGTTCAGTTGTTTTGTATTTTTTTCAGACTTTGAGTCTTCCAGATGAGAAGTGGGTGTCGATGTGCATGGGTGTTCTTAAACATAGTGTTTTTGCAAGTTTTGCATACTGAAATAAAAAGCTTGTGGTTTTTTGTAGATCTACTAAAGAGCTATTTTTTGGACTCTTGTTCCTTTAGAGTGGTACCAGATGAGATGGTTGTAGTTCTACATGCATGCATTCTTTGTGCATGGTGAGAGGAGGTGTTTTTCTTTCTCTGCATAGAGATGTTGGTACGTGATCAGTCACTCAGCATTTTTGTGGTGATGCTTTGTTGGATTCTTGGACTATGGTGTTTGATGTGGACATAATTGGAAAATCAGATTTGTGCTTGATCTAGTGTTTGAGTCATGTTGTCTACATGATTATTCTCTTTGATCTCATTTATATATGTCACTAATGTGATAGTTGGTTTGCATGTTGCAATGATTGGATCTACAAGTTATGCAGTCAGGTGGGTAGGCCACCCATTTAATTGCAGTGGGATAACTTGGATGTGGACTGTCTATATCCACCAGATTTGATTCAGTATTAGTGTAGACTTGTTAGTTGGCCTTGTTTGTGGTCACTTGTGCATTTGTGTGGTTGCTTTGAGATGAGAGGATGGATGTTTTTTGAGTACTTGGATAGTCAGTTATGGAGTCCTAAAGCATGGTGAATTTTCTTAGTGTGGAGATCTTGGTTTCACCCAGTGTGATGTGTGAACCTGGATGATTTTCAGATTTGGAGGATGGTGTGTCATATGCTTGGAGAGCTTGGTATCATGCTTCAGTGGGAGCTTTAGCAGTGGCTGTATTTTTTCCATCATATGGTGGTGGATGATCTTCTTGAGTGTTTGCAGATGTTGGAGGTTTGTCTTAGATCCTGTTGCTGCAGAAGCATCTTTGAAATTTGCATGGTGCACTTGTTATCTTCATGGTGTATGGAGATGGTTCTTCATGGTATGTTGGAGATGTTCTCTTCATGCGATTGGAGATGTTGACATCTTTAGGATTCAAGGAGTCCTTGGTATAGATGTTGTTTATGCTTTTATTTGGTACGTTATCCTTGGTATGAGGATGGTTTCATTATTATGTCATGGTATACTCTTGATATGCATTTAGAGTTGTGACTGATATAGTTATTTGATATGATCACATGAAGCATGTTATCTCTTTGGAGGAGATGGTTTAGATCATGATGTCATGATTATGTTCCTGATTCCATGCTTGGAGTTTTGACATTGATCTTGTTTTAGTTTCTTGGTATTAAGTACTTTGATCATTTGCTTGATACTTCATGATAGTGCTATGTTGTAGTGGAGTTTTGCATGGAGTGATTGATTACAGGTGCTTCTGGATACTTGGAGACTTAGGTGAGGCTAGAGTTCTCTTGAGATGAGAGACATGTTGTTGAGATGTATACTCTTGATGAGATTTCAGCAGAAAGTCCGAGGAGCCTACACCTTTGTTGGATGTGAGTTCAATAGAGACCTATGAGGAGTTTGTTCTTAGATAAGTCACAGGGTGACTTGCATATCTTGGAGGAGCATTCTCATTCCCCACTCTTGGTCTACTTGGTAGTTTATCACTTGAGAGGTATTGCCCAATGTTACTTTTAGGTGCTTTATCTTTTCTTTCATATTTGTGGATCTTGAGCTGTAGTTAGATGGTTCTAGAGGATTCATTGCGAGAGATGGATAACATGATTATCTCCTTGAGGTGTACTTTCATTTATGATGACAATAGGAGATGGTAGTGGGCTGATTTCCTAAAATGGGAAATGGAGTTTGTTTGATCTTCTTTGAGAGGCTTACATCCATGTAGATTTATGATATCAGGTTATGTTTGATCTCTTGAGGTTGAAAATTTTTGGATGTAGTTGTGGCTTTTCTATTGGGGCTATGAAAGAGATCATACATGGCACAGTTGACATTTAGAAGTGTTTGTAGAAGGACATGCTACATGCTTATGGTTTGCAGCTTCTCTCTTTGGCTTTGGTTATCTTCTTGAATGTTTGGGTTCACATAACATTGTTTTTGAGATTTGTTGGAGCTATGTGGTCACTCTTTTGTGGTCAAATTTTTATCACCTGTACTTCATTGTTTTTGGGTGATGACAAGTTGGTTCCTTTATCTCTTGTCTTTGTTGGATGTGGAGAATATAGGAGATTTGTGGAGACTAGATGAGAGAGATGTTTCTTGCAGTGAATTTGCTACAAGATTTGCATATCTTTGTGGATGGTCCTTGGTACTACATGGTTTCACTTTCTTTGTGTTGCTATCAGTAGACTCAGTATCCTTTTGATTTTTCAGATTTGACATTATCCATGCAATGGGAGTTCTTGTATGTGTTTGGTCTTCATCGACTGGTTTGCACATAGAGCTTGAGGTTGTAGTTTATGGGTTGGTTATGTTGTTGGCATGAGTTTTATGGTGTTTGATACCTTTGAGATATGGGTGATTGGATGAGTTAGCATTTACTGTGGATGCTATTTTCAATCTCGTGGGTTTATCAGTTGGATTGGACAAATCAGTTTGGTTGTTGTTCTGGCTGATGTTTTATCTTGTTTTTTGGAGGATAACTTCACAGTTTTGTTGGGCTAAGAAGTTGATATTTTTGATGCTTCTATGTAGCTCATGAGCATAGTGGAGTGGTGGCAGTGTGTGTAGCCTTTGTTATCACATGGATCTTATGCTTGTGTTATTTGGACAGGTGTCTAGTTGGAGCACAAGAGCATATGTTATGATTTATGTTGTTTCATGGATGGCTGTGATGATATAGTTTCATCGGTTATCATGCTTGTAAGGAAGCCATTTGGCTTAAGAGATTGTGTTCTGATGTTGGTGTTGATGCAGAATAGATTACTATTTGGTGTGATAGTCCGAGTGCTATTTGCCTTGCAAAGAATCCAACTTTCCATGCCAGAACGAATCACATTGATGTGTAGTTTCACTTTGTGAGAGATATGGTGGAAGATGGAAAGGTAAATTTGGAGAAGGTAGATACTGTGAAGAATGTTGTAGATGCATTAACGAAACCAGTGGGCATTGAGAAGTTCATATGGTGTTCGGAGTCTATGGGCCTTTTGGCCTATAGCGGTTAGTTCCTGTTATGTTCCTGTTGCTCTTACAAGGTGTTCGACAAGTGGGAGAATGTTAGGAATAAGGTGTCTCAACCTTGTATAATTCCTATTCTTATTATTATTTATTTTGTAAATTTATTTTTGCAAATAATATGTAAATGTGAGTGTACATGTCTAGTTGGCATGTTGATCACTTACATGTGTCGGCATCTTGAAGTGTGTGAAGGAGATCATGGCTGAAATGGTAATGACGGATTCCTATGATGCGTAAGAGCTATTTAAGGAATATGCTATGATAGGTGTAAGAGAATCTTATGACATAAAGCCTATTTGGGCACCCAAGAAAGAGTGGTTGGTGTGTGCAAGAGAATATGCCAAAAATAGGTTGGTATGACGGATTCCCTTACACTTCTCTTGTGACCGCTATTTTTGGCAGATTCTATGACAAGTTTTCATTGTCTATTCAAGGGATGGACACCCTTTTCTTGGTATGGGATGTACATGTGGCATTGTGCATGTTTCTTGGTGGTTGAGCCATGAAAAACACCCAACTCTTTTGTGGGCATTTTGTTGGGTCTTAAGATGTTTATAAAAGGAGTATCGCATTTTGTAATGCAATAGTGCAATAGTAGTGTGAGAGTGAGAGATGAGAAGTTATTTGCATAGGGATATGCTGCCAGATTTTCTCTAGAATGGAGCAAGATGTAAATCTTCATGTGAACGCTGAAAATGTATTGTAACTTGTTGCTGAATAATACATTAGCTTGATGGTTTGGAGGGTGGGGTTTTTTACCTGGAAAGGTTTTCCCCACGTATATCTGTGTTCTTTGTTCTGTCTAATTCTTCTAGTTCTATGATTGTAGAGTAATAATCTATATGTCGTAATGCTGCTGAATTTTGTTTAGATCGGTAAATTGCAATCACTTCCTTTTGAGGTTTTAATCGTGGGAAATCAACTATGTCTGTTTCCACTTTTATGGCATAGTAGTATGCACTTGTATTTGCTAATTAGATGTTGTACAAGGAACTGTTGCATACAGGATGTACATACTGATCTCAGATGAAGTTTTGGGATGCTCTCATTTCCCTTCATTCATAACCAGGTGGCTACTCCACATATACTTCTTCTTTCAATACAACATTTAGGAAGGAGGACTTCACATCCATTTCAAATACCTTCCACTTGTGCTAAGCTGCAATTGCTATGACAGCATGCACGATTTTCATTCTTGCAACAGGGGCATATGTCTCATCATAGTTTAGATTCCATACTACTGTTTCTAGCCCTTGACTACCTACCTTGCCTTATGCCTATCAATCTTGCCTTCAGCATTGCATTTGGTCTTATAGACCCATTTCACTACAATCACTTGCTTTTTGGGAGGCAATTCAGTTAGCTCCCATGTCTCATTCCTTTCTATAGCATCTATTTCCTTATTCATGGCCTTACACCATTTCTTCTCCTGAATAACTTCTTCAATATATATTTGAACACTATGAGAAAATAATGCAAAATTAACACTCTGATCATAATCTTCATACCTTTCATCTTGGTATATCTCCCTAAGACTCTTGGTATTTCTTGGTAATAGGGAGGAGAGTGTGGGATCAGAATCTTCAGTGCTGCTGCTTTGTCGACTAGCTCGATCTTCACTGTTACTTGGCATTGACACTCGATCATGCCTAGAGGAGCTCAACAATGACTGAGGTTGCTTTCCTTTTATTCTATCTCCTCCTTCTTCTTGCTGTTCATCAGCATCCTCTTCACTCATAATTGGCAATTTACTAGAAGTTCTTGGTGACTCATCAACCGGTCCATACCAAGATTGATTTTCAAGAAATTCTACATCTCTTAAGAGAGTCATCTTGTTGTTCAATGGGTCATACAATCTGTATGCCTTTGTCATCCAATTTTTTCCTTTTCTCTTTAGGCACATGTGCATATGCAACACATCCAAACACCCTTAGGTGTTCAATTGTCCATCTTCCTCGTGACCATGCTTCCATTGGAATTTTATCACAAACTGTCTTTGTAGGACACCTATTAATTAGGTAAACTTCTATTGCCATATCCTCTCCCCAAAATTCAGTTGGGAGAACTTTCTCTTTCATCATGCTCCTTGCCATTTCAATAATGATCTTGATCTTTCTTTCAGCCACTCTATTCTGCTGTGGTGTATAGCTGGTTGTGAGGTCTTTCTTTATACCATGTTTCCTGCAAAAATTTATAAAAGAATTGGAGGTATACTCCCCTCCTCTATCTAATCTTAGGACTTTGATATAGTGTCCACATTCTCTTTCAGCCTGGGCTTTAAATTCTACAAATTTATCAAATGCTTCATATTTATTCTTTAAGAAATATACCCATGTCCTATGAATGAAATCATCAATGAATGTCATGAAATAAGTACTCGCCCCAATGGAAGTATCTTGCATAGGACCGACTAGGTCAGTATGCACTAATTCTAATGGATATCTAGCCCTCTTAGAATTTCCAAAATTAAAGGGAAGCCTATGTTGCTTACCCAAAATACAAGCCTCACACTTGTCACATCAATTTCCTATACGTGGAAAACCTTCTACCATTCTTTTATTTGACAATAAATTTAAACCAACATAGCCAAGATGACCGTACCTGAGATGCCACAACCATGAAGGGTCTTCAATCACACTCCTTAGAGCTGATTTTGTGTGAGGTGCAGCACAAACTTGAGATGAGAAACATGTCTCTTTCCTCAAGGGAAACATTTTGTTCTTTGTCATTTGAACTACTGCAAGTAGGTTCTTGCTCCCATCCTTTTCATGAATGACACACGTGTCATTCTCCATCAGCACTTTGTATCCATTTTAAATGAGTTAACAATTGATCATCAAATTGTGCTTCATACCAGGGGTGAAATACACATTTTGTATTTCCTTCTTCTCACCTTTCTTGGTGTAGACCATAATAGATCCTTTGCCCACTACTAGTAGGGTTCCATTGTTACCCATTTTAATCTAAGATTTGAAACTTTTGTTAATGAATGAAAACAAGGTTTCATTACCACTCATGTGGTTGCTACATCCACTATTGAGGTACCAAACCTTAGGGATTCCTTCTTCACCAACATTACACATGATGAAAGTAGTGGCATTGTTTCCACTTCCCATGTTCACATCAGCCACATTTGCTTGTCCTAACTGATCATTTTGCTTCTCCCAGTATTCACTTGCATAATGCCCATATTTATGACAGTAGTAGCATTCTACATTACTCTTATTTGAGTTGTAGTTTTTCTTACCTCCTCTTGAAGTATTTTGTGAGCTACTTTCTCCATATGCTCTTCCTAAGCTTTTTGCTGCAACATTTTTTTGTCCTCCATTACCTTGGCCTCTGCCTCTGGAGTTTCTACCTAAGCCATTTCTTCCTCTCCCCCTTCCTCTTGGATTTGACTGAGCCTTGAATTCCTTCTCTTGGGAAGAAGAAGATGTAGATCTATTGATCCTATGCTCATGTGTTTGAAGAGTGCCCATCAACTCATCCATTGTCAAAATAGTGAGATCTTTTGCCTCTTCTATGGTCATGATCAAATTGTCATATTTATGAGGTAAACTCCTCAATATCTTTTCCACTATCCTCTGCTCTTGATAGTCTTCTCCATTTGAATTCAATTGGTTAATCACATTGGAGGTCCTTGAACTAAAATCTACAACTGATTCACTTTCCTTCATCTGAAGGTTCTCAAACTCCCTCCTTATATTTTGTAGCTTTACAGTACGAACTTTATCAGTCCCCTTGAAGTTTGTCTCAAGGATATCCCATGCTTCCTTTGCATAATTTTTTGGTACAATCTTTGGAAATATTGTCTCTGTCATTGCTACTTCAATAAGACTTAATGCTTTTGCATCTTTCCTCCTTGACTCCTTCAAATGAGTCTTTTGTGCATTTTTGAGGGCAACATACTGAGTTGGGTCTGTCACATCATTGAACCCATTAACTATGAACTCCAACAAATCATTTGCAACCATAATGGTTTTCATCTTCTTTGCCCATGTATCATAATTTTTCCCATTAAAGGATGGTTGCTATTTCCATATCTTTCCTGCATCTCCTGTCATGTCAAATATCCAAAGAAAATAAATGCCCTAACTCACTATGGATGTGGGGCCTCAAAGCTCTGATACCATGTGAGAAATATAAATTAATAAATTAAGACTCACAAACCTAAATCTAAAAATTTTGCACAGCACTAGAAAAAATTGCTTGGCACATGAAGGTGTTGAGTGCCAATTTTGCTCGACACTTGAAGGTGTCAAGTGACAGGAAATAGGAGCCGAGTGATAGGATGCTTGACATTTGAAGAGGAATGCAGTAGGTGCCAAGTTAGCTTAGCACTCAAAGAAAAATGCTCAGCAACAATGGATGTGAGTACGCTCAGCTCCAACTGAGAAAAAATTATAACTTAGAACAATTCTAACATGAATGCTTTCACCATTAAAACTAGAGAGCCAAGCTTTAACCTTTCAAACAAGTTTCTCAAAAACAATGAATAGAAGAGGTAAAACAATAGATTCAGGTATGCCTACTTTTTTTTTCTATTCAACTGAGATTTAAACTATTACAAAATCTGGAAGCATTCAGCTTCAACTAGAAAACCCTAAAATGGTAAAACTTCAAACTTTAATAAATTTTAAGCTTGTAGCTCTAATGGCTGCATACAATGGTGCCTAGAGCAATCACTGCTTCAACAGGACAAAACAAAACAACAACCAACTCATAGAATGAATAGAGGAGTCACGTGCAACTGGAGACACTAAACATACTTCCTTCTATCTCTGCAACAAGTGGATCTACTGACCACTTTCTTCTTCTTCCTTTTCTCTGCTCTGCTGAACTGAATCTCTGAATAATTTGACTAAATGAAAATGAATGTAGAAACATTCCCTTTTGTCACATTCTATTTTTCCCCTCATTTCTGATTTCAAAAATCTCACCCACCATATTTATGTTTCTATCTGTTCTAGATGTCAGAGGTGGTAGGTGAGTGTTTGGCTCTAGGAGCAAATGTGAACTACCGCATTGAATATTCTAACAAAAAGAACTTCTTATATGAAACTTCCTCTTCAATTATTTGATTTTGTAGGAGTGGAATGCAAAATCATCATTAGTCAAAAGCATCTTTACAACGAAGATGATAAATGATCTGTCAAAGAAGACGCTTTCAACTATATTATTTATGATTTGTAGGGTATCCTTGTTCGTGGTCTTTTTAATTTATTTATGTGGCTTCTAAATTTATCTTACCTAGCATTCACTAGAATAATTTGTGCAATTTACAAAAAATTAGCAAGCAAACCATAATGAGACATGTGATAAAATTTCAATAAGTTGTCTTTCTTTTTTTAGTGTTTATAATTATTTAATTAGTAATTGTAAAAAATAAATTCAGTTTATCCTATTCTTTATTTAATATTTATTTTAAAAATTTCAAACAATTCATATTCTATAAGAAAAGGTCCAATCTATCTCATCCTATGTTTGAATCATTATTTTTTATTTGCAAATAATTGTTCTTCTTTAAAGTAGAATTGAGGCCTTGGTGGTATACTAGCAATCTCATGGAGGCTTAGGCCATTTTATATGTTGTGGAACAACATTGTTTGCAAGGAATGCCCAAGATCATCTATGAGTGGTGGTAAACTTGATTTCCTTGCAAGAGCTTGAGGATGTTAGTTGGCAGCTAGCA